>JAWLRI010000839.1:489994-520168 GCA_034781795.1 Crypturellus tataupa | reverse complement strand
GAGGGGAAGGGAAGGGAAGGGAAGGGAAGGGAAGGGAAGGGAAGGGGAGAGGGAGAGGGAGAGGGTGCTCATTATGTCATTCAGCTATAAAAGATTTTCAGGTTGTAAATAATGAACATTACACATATTTTATATGATAGACTCAGTGTTCTGGCACTGAACTTTAACCACCCAGACAGATACAGCTAATGTATCTGTATAAACCATTTGGGTGCTATTTTGGGGGGGTTTGTTACTGTCACTCATTTTTGGTAAATGACACTAGATCCAGAATTAGTCCTGTATAGATTATTTTTTGCAAAAAATCATGATTAAATGGCTTCCAGCTTGCAGTGACATAAGGCTTTACCAGTTCTAGTCTATGCAATTCCTGTAAAAAAGCAAAATGATTCCTGGGACTGTAGGATAGGTAAAACTGCTCTATAAGCGATGCATAGACTGTGCACTTGCTATACCAGTTCTGAAGTGCCTTCAAATTGCCCGTCTCCTGGACAATACCAGATAATCTCCTCAGCAAGAAAAGATAGCGAACTTCTGATAGAAGTTCCATATTTTCACTTTATTATCTTGTGCAAATTAAGTCTCAGCTGAACCATTACACTCAAGCTCAGTGTGAGGCAGGAAATTTAAAAAGCAGAAAATTGTTTTGTATTTAATGGAAAAAGAAACTGCAGTTTAAAATTTCTCATTTTCCTTCCCAGTAAGTGTTACTGTATATATCTAAGGGGAAGAAGAGGGCAACAAATGTTCAGTTTTGAAATCTGAGGAAACCAGAGAACAAGTTTCTGTCCTCAAGACAATTGCTCTGAATCATGGCTATTACATGAGCTAATCGAAAAGGGAGAAAAATAGGATGAAGCAGAGCTGTATCCTTTGTTGAAAACAAAAGCAGCAACAGGCTTATAGACAGGCCTTGCTGGCTTCAAATTTATTCTGGATCTTTTTGCAAAATATGTTTCAACATATTTTCTAGTTTATGTGAATTCTTGTATATATATTCATTTTTGTGCATGTACTTTTTAATATGTATTTCTTCTATACATATATATACATAAACCTACTCTTTATACATTACTTACAGCAGAACATTGTGAAAATAACTCTATGCTTAGATATAAATATGTAAATTTTAAAGATTAGAAATGTTTAGGATAAAATAAGCATGACATGATATAATAACAAGAAGAAAAAGACACTTTTTTTTTCTTTCCTCATGAAAAGTTTTAAGTAAACTGAAGAGAATAGTCCTATCATTTCCCTTCCTGGAGGGGTTTAATAATGTTCATTATGGCAGATAGTTCCCCTAGATACACCCTCCAAAATGCTGTTGAAAAAACTTCACACTTACTTCAAACAATAATAAAAAATGATTAATTTCACTACAGATGAGATTCAGATTCTCACAGGCCATATATAAAGGTCACAACTAAGTCCTGCAATTCAGGCAAGAATGTGTGCTTTTATTAGTGACACCAGAGTGCAATAGTGATATTTTCCTTTAAGAATGTTCTGATTTAATAGAATAATAAAGAAGTAATACATGTGAAGCATTTATAAACATAACTCAGCTTTAAAATAATATTGTTTTCAAAATTTTAAAGGTTTACAATATTTGTTATAATGATAGGTATTTTTTCTAGACTAATGGACAGAAAACCAAAGACATTTTTCCAAACAGTTGTGCCCTATAAAAAGACTCACAATAAAAATATTATTTGTCTCATGTTGAAAATTATGTTAATTAGCCTTGTAGCATGCTCATCATTTAGTCTCTTGTTTATTGTAGCTTCTTATTCCTCCAAGTATTTTTCACATTGTGATATTTTTAAATTTTAATTAATGGTGTCCTTGCACTGATGCAGCATCCATGGAGAATTTCTTCTTTTTATACGTTGTTCTCTATCCTAATGGTAGGTTCCCTTTTTTGCCATCTGTCTTGCTTTACTGCTTGCTACAGCTTTTGAGAGGAGATATTTTAAGAGATTAGAACTACTTTCTAGGAGGATGTTGAATACAAATAGATATTTGCAAAATTATTTTTAATATAACTAATATTAGGCAAATAACAATGATACATTCTATTTTTAATCAACACATGCATAACAGCTATAAACATAATTAGAAACAAGGTAGATCATGTTTATTTTACATGCAATAGTACCATTAATGCAATTCAACCTGAAATTTCAGAACAGTAAGCTATGTTTACTGGCATTTGCATTATTGAAACCAAAGTTTCTAACAGCATCATCAGACACCTGAAGCATGGAAATTAAAAAATTATAAAACATATTTCACCATGTTGGATGAGATCATGCACATAAAAGCATTGAAGGACAAATTTATTACAGTCTGCAGATTTTCAGGAACGCTGAGGCTTGAACGTGTCCAGAGAAGCAGGCTAGTGGGTGGCCTCCTTCCTTCACTTTGCCAGAGGATACAGTCCTGCTAATACTAGTCCTCAGAGCCATCTTCTGCAGGCTCTGTTGAATAAATCTTCCATATTTTCCTTAAATTTTTCATTTTTATATCTAAGTAGTCACACAAGTAGCCAGTTACTTGTATAAATCTTTAACAAAATTTGTGAATGGTTTTCTAAGATCTAAAATTTCTTTGTTAAGTTTGTTTATTTCATCTCGTTTACACATAGTGCAGCTTTCTGATGTCACATATAAAGAATTTGTTGTGGGTTTATTTTACACATTATTTTTCCTTTACAGTGAAATTCTCACATATCTCTGGGGGAAAAAAAAAAAAAAAAGTCTGAGAAAAATATGTATCTGGAAAGAGTGGTTAGGTGAAGCCAGAACTGCAGGGAAACCATGTAAATAATTCATTTAGAAGTATAAGTCTGAACTCCTGAATGCATCAACCAATTTAAGATTTAAAATACAAAGTATAAAAGCTTTTCCTAAAACAATGACTATGGAGAAATAAGAAGCCAGTTATATATATATATCCTTTGAAGCTAACCCAGGGAATAAAAGGGTATTCTTTTAAGTCTAAAGTATAGCATTAAATATTGTTAGACAACCTGAGGATGATTACTAAACAAAATAAATTGTATAACTGAATTTGAAAAATGCAAAAACTGAAGAACGAAGGATTCATAAACGATTTGTGAAGTCAAATTTCATGAAGGATATAAGCTTTCTTTCATCACAATGAAACACTTTGACCTCAATGGTTAAATCTTTCCTTCTATTCCAGATTTAAAATGTTCGGTAGTCAAGTACTCCTATAATGCTTTTAAACCATAACAGAAAAACACAGCAATTCCTATAAGACTTGGATGCTAGATATTTATGAAAACACACTTGTCTGCTTGTCATTTTCAGATCCCGATTCAGTCCACCTAAACTTACGTATATTTTAGACACTCAGTAGAACAGTATTTCTAATGTTATTTTTATGTGTAGCCTTCAGAGAGAGGTAGGGAAATTTTAGGTTCATTTGACACTTACTCTTTCAGTAAATTATGTCTATTTAAGCTACTTATTTAAACATATACATGTAGGATGCATGCAGGCTATTCAAGTCCTCTTCTACCACAGATCTTCTTTTAAATCTCTATGATTCTTCACAAAATATTTCATTATCAAATATCTAAAATATAGACACCAAGAAGGCACACCAAGAGTCTAGGTAGAATGCCAAGAAGGTACCTAAGTTAAGGTAAGTTAAATAAGGTAAGTTAAGAAATTTTCCAAAAAATGTCCTAAATCAAAAACAGCTAAATATCACATAAGCCCTAGTCAGCAGAGGGATTGTTCAAGAGATATAAGAGAGAGCTGCATATTCAGCTTTTTCATGCATCATTGTGGCCATATTAATACAGTTCTATTAGTACAAACTGAGCTCTGCAGTTTTTTGCTGACTGAGTGTTGGCCCTGATGTTAAAAAAGTTTTGTTGTGATTTTGTAATATGAAGAGGAGACTGTAAGAATTTAAAACTTCCTACTTCCAGACTAAACAACACAAACTTGGTCTTTACCTTAAAAATTATGTGAATTAACCCCAAATTAGAATCATAGAATCACAGAATCATTATGGTCAGAAAAGACTACCAAGATTATCAAGTTCAAAAATAAGCCCTTCAACACAATATCTATTAAACTATGTCCTAACACCCTATTCATAGATCAATTTAAAAAAAAGAAAAAAAAAAGGGGGATATGAAAATAAGAATTGTAAAGGCAATATTTTAATAATTAACTTACATCAAAAATCCATGTATAGAAATCAGGAAGATTTATCATGTAAATATCCTATCCTAAATATAGATGTGTTTATAAATATCTTCTTATACTAATGACTCACATAGTGGATACATAAGGAAACAAATATTTTCAAAACTTAGTAGAAAGCCATTTACTCTTCTCAACCAATAAGCTATTTAACAATGACATAAATTATATATCCCACTCCACAGATATGTGCCAACAGAGAATGCAAAGACATTTTTTCAAACTGCTGATTAAAATTCTGCCATGGAGATGAAACAGGGGAGGGACAGATCACTGTAGGTACCTTGTAGCAGTCCCCAAACCTTCTCTCTTCTGAATAAATAATCATACTTTCTATCTTGAAATGATGAAACTACAGGCACTAATTAAAACTCCTTTTGACAGGTAGGTAGCTAGGTATCATTATTCCCATTTTATCAATGGGTAATTTGAAATGTGAAGCCACTAATTCAAAATTAATAGGTAATAAAGTCAACACTAGAACTCATCACTTTATTACCTATTTATTACATATTAATGATACTGTGCTTACTATCCTATGATCAGGCATACAGTCTCTACAATCCTCATTGCTATTTTTCATGCTTACAAGGCAGAGTAAGGACAAATCCAAACTCAAATGATGATCTTAAGCTGTGCAAAAGCATCACTAAGTGCACATTCATGTTCAGCACACTCAGCTCCTAGCTAGTAAACCACATCAAACCACTTAATGAACCACAACATTTCAACAGGCAGGGTCAAAAGATTTTGCTTGGTTTTAAACTAAACCATTTATATAGTTTGCACCAATGAGAAAACACAAAGCAACCTCACGTCACAAATTAACTTAACTTCCATGTATCATACACACAGTCCCATGAGAAAGCTAGCTAACATAACTGTCCACTGCCATGGGCAGGAATGGTATCCTGTGCCCCATTACCTCTTTTAGCTCAGCTGGCTCATTAAGGGACCAGACAATTGCCAGAGTCTGCAAATAGAAGAACCACAAGTGATTATTCTGCAGTTTCTTTAAAAAGATGCTTATATGTATACACACTCGTTTCCTAGATATATGGCATTTTCTACCATGACATTGCTCCAATACACTTTTTCTTTTTTTTTAGGTTTTTATTTTATGTACACTTTTGTTCCTTTTAATAGATTTTTTTTGTTTGTTTGTTTTGTTTTTTTTTTTTTCTTTCAGGCTGGTAGACAGATAGGGATCCCTCTCTGATAGGGAGAAGCAGACTATCAAAGATAATATTCAGAATGTATTTCCCTGAACTTCCCATTAAAGGATGTTAAGGAACCAGGCAGGAGATTTTAGCAAATATGTTTTATGGCTTTGAAAAAAATCTTTCTTTATTTGAAGCAACTGGGAAACTCAAGAGATGAGTTCAAGAGATGAAAGGGTTACATACTCTATCAAACAGGTAATTTTAAAGTTTTCACTATTATTTTTCTTTAAGTTTAAAGATATAAAAGTGAATTTTCAGCAGTTGTTGTGTTAGATCTGTTATATAAAACTAACATTTATCCAATCCAATTGTTAAACTGAGATTTCAAGTAGACGAAATTAAAGGTATTTAGGAACCACCAAGATTGGCAGTTCATTAGGTTTAACAGTCTCTTCAGGATAAGATTTATTTTAAACCTCTGCTTTTAGACTATTATATTGGTAAGAATCCTGCTGTGGAGCAATTATTCTGAAAAACCTTTCAGAAAGCATCGGAAAGTGTTATTTATAGGAATTATATATTCTCTCAAAAGGTATTACTCAAAAAAGAGATTGGAAAAAAAAAGGGGGTGTCTGTATTTTAAAAGATGTAACAGAGCCTACAGGGAGAAAGAAATTTCAAGAAAAATAGCATGCTGAGTATCATCTGTTGAAATCAATCTAATTGGTGAGATTATGATTTATCTGTTTGAAAAAGAAAAGAAAAAAGAAAGAAACCCTGAAACTATTATTCCATTCCAGAAGATATTAATGATTTGACTTCATTGTGTTACTGAGGCTACTGCTTCATACCTAATGAAAAGTTATAAAATACAGAGTGATAGTCTTTATACTTTAACCATACAAAAATATCCATATATCTGTTTTACTGTATACAGCAGCAGATAGGATTTACTAAGAGTGTAGTCCTCCACAATTTGGTCCTCCAGTTCAATGACAGTGTTAGATTTAACCTCTCTGCCCTGTACACCAGGTTCCTTAATTATCTTCAAAATGCTTCATTATCTCTTGTTATTGGTCTGTGTCCCCTGGTCTCTTCTATGAGCTCCATATTCTTTCACATACATATTCTACACATGCATTCATACTGCAGGGACCAGAAAACCCTATCTTTTTTTGTTTCTTAGATGTACTGCTGTGCAAGGTGCCATAGATTCTTAGAATATAGACCTTAAAAACATGCACTCAAATTATTTTTTCCCAGTAAAAGTACATAGTCTGCACCAAAATAATTGTGATGCTGGCATAGTTTTCAAATCTCCTCTAGGCTTGCATAGGGCGCAGCAAAATCGTCTGTTCTTCTGAGAGCATTTTATTATTTTTATGAGAAATGCTGAAGGTCTGAATTTAGTTGCAAAGGTCACTGATTCACATGGATTGTAAAACCATTATGTCTAGTAACAGCAGGAAAAGTATGCTGTTGCTCTACTTGTAAATGTCAAGTCAGCTTCTGTTGGGATAAAAAGCATGACTATAATTGAAGATCTCTGCACCAGTATAAAGGAAACCAATTATAAGTTATTTATAATTTCTTCACTAAGAAACAGCATGAGGCATGCGTATGGAGTGTTAATTTAAGTGTCTAGTCAGGAACTTGACCAGAGAAAGGAGTATTTTGTCTCTTTCCTTTTACTCTTACTGTTTTTAGACCCTGCCAACAGTGTTATTTTGTAGCACCACACACTGGACAATGGTATTTATCACAAAAAGATACTGACGTGATTAGAATAAGTGGCATTTTTCAATACAGAAGGCCATTCTGAAAAAAAGACCCTTTCCCCTGAAAAAAATGCTGGGTATGCAAACAATTCCCCCTATGTCTACAAAATAAAAGAGGCAAAATAAATGCGCATATTAAAATTAATTGATAGCTTTGTCAATTTCTTTTTGTAGAATTACCTTTTTATTGCCACCACCCTTATATAAAAAATCATTTTTTTTATACTGCCCTTATTTTTCTAACAGAACGTACGTTACCAAATTGGAAAGAATCGAGAGAAAAACAGTTCTCAGTCTTATGGATTTAAGTTTTCAGACATCATTTAAGCAAAAAAAGAAAAAAAAATCATTCATATTGAATTTATTTATTAATAAATTAATAAATTTACTCTTATTAAATTATTAATTTAATTTATTAATATATAGAATTTAATTGAATTGTTCATATTGAACACATGCTGCAGAATATTCGAGCAAATTCCAAGTTAAATATATATAAGCTCATGTGATATTAGACTCAGGCTATTTAAGAGAACTCTTACCTTGCAGCACAGTGACATCCTGACTCACTGTTCTTTATTCTCATTCCTTTCTTTCTGTTCAGTCATGGAATTCATGTTTTGATTAGCTTTTATGTCAGCTCACAATTTCTTGATGAAATGTGCAGCTTTAATGAGCTACTTAGTCTATTCTAGCTAAAAAACATTAAAAAATAAAGTGGTCATCAACAGAAAAACAAACAAATTCTTTCTGTAAATCACAATCTCCACTCAAAACCAGATCATTAAATGTCAAAAAGTGCCCTAGAGTGGACTTTGAAAAGGATTCATTATCAGCATCTCTTTACTGGGGCTTTTGTCAAAGTGACTATACTGGACTATGCTCGAAGAAATCCTAAAAAGATGCCCCATCCATAATGGCATCCAACAATCTGTGGCACCATATATGATCTTTGCAGATCAACAGATATTCACAAAATAAGAACTTATTTTATATTTAATAATTTTTTTAAAGATTTTTTAAAGTTTTTTTAAAGACTTTTACTAAAATGCCTTCAAATTTCTATAGCAGAGAAGGAAATATACCTAAAATCAGAAATATGTTATGTAAAGCTTAAATAGGAAAAAAAAAAATCAAAGAATGAAGGCAGGAAAGAACGACCGTAACCCCTTGAAGCAACAGTTATGGGAAGCAAGAGACAAAATTTTCTTACAGAGGCAGCAAGCAAAGCTAAGCCATTCTAATATAGGAGATCATTAAATGAAGGCATTCATTTTCATTCTCTGGTTTTCTTCTTGCACTGGAAGAAAGGAAAAGCCTGTATAGGCAAACTTAGAGAATAACAAAACAAATATGAGGTAGATTAGACCTGATAGGTTCTCATCCATAAAATTTTCTCATCAATAAAATTTTTCTTTGGAAAGAGGTCCCCCAGATTATCTACTCTCAGAACTAAATTCCCTTCATTTCAAGATTAAATTTCCCTTCAATTTAAAGACTAATTTCAGTCTTACTCTGAAGGGAACTAGTAGAACCACTCAAAAAAAGGCTTTAGAGGTCTACAATCCAGGAGTAAAATAAAGAGTTAAACTAAGGAACTGTAATCAGACCAACTAGGAGTGCTGCGCTTTAAATAGCTGCAAATAGGGCCTGAAACTGAGACAGCTGAGTCTCAAGCACATCTAGGAAAGTTCCAGTCCCTGAATCCACAGCTGTATGAATGCAAAATATGTCAGCTGGCTTCAGGGCCAGACAGAAGTTCTTACATATTTGAATAGACATATCCAATGGCTTCAAAGTCTAACTTAAATTCCTACTAATTTTTTTCCTTGATAAGTGAGATGCCAATATATCTATTTTGTCAAATTTAGATTGAAGCCCTCATCATTAGTTATATATGGAAAAAAAATGTAGTATAAATTTCCTAAGTTCAAGTTTTGTAGAAAATAAAAATAAAATTTTGGTCTTTTAAAACTTGTTCTTTCTTACAGCACAAAAATATGATGATTTGTTCTAGGACTTTGAAAATCTACAGGTAAGGCTGGTGGGAATAAAAAAGAATTGAATTAGCCCGAAATGCCTCTCTACTTGAATAGTTTAGTGGTATATCAGAGTTTTAGCAGGAGCACCAGTCTTTTAAACTAACTTAGTACACAAAGACTGTTTATTCAAATATTTTAGTATGTTTAGCACATTCAGCTTTAAATAGCTCTTATGCCTTATAGTTATGACTTACTTTTTAGTTTTTATTTGAAAAGCAGTATTTAGAATTCAGATCATTTGCAATTCTGAAGCATTCCAGTTGCTGACAGTTTTCAACGTCTCCTAGGGGTAGAAAAATAGTCTTTGCACCAACACTGAAATAACTTACTTAGGGAAAAAATATTTTTGTTTCCTATTTTCTATCTATTCCCACAGCCACAGCAGCAACACTTCCACCACTGCTATGAATTTGACATTATACTCACCCTTAGAGATGGCAAACTTGCAGTGCTTGGTAGTTTATTTGTGGATATTTCTGATGATGATTTTTAACTATTATGCAGAAGAATCTGTAAACTATTTTCACAGGAGGACATTTCTGAATCGCTTCACTTGTTACTGATCTAGAGAAGTAAGCTGGCACTGAATTTTAAAGATTTGGCTGTTCTATCCACCAAACTCACACTCTTCAAAATTACTCTTCTTTTTAAACCAAAGTACTTAATTCCTTCATAATACAAAGACATTCTTTCATTTCTTCATAATACAAAGGCATCCTTTCTGATGTTTAAAATATTATTTTATTGCTACAATAAAATAACCCAGTGAACAGTTATAAGATAGCTTCTAAGCAGTTAAATCACTTGGCTTTGGTTCATGGTTTGTAACATCTGCAAGGAATGTAGTTTTCAATAAATGCACACAGTAGGTAACTGGCAAGTTTGGGCTTCTTTCTAAATTTATGTTGGAATTTGATTCTTGTTATTTCAAGTGTGTCTTTATTAATGCAACCAGTTATTTATTACCTGAATCACAATGAAGCATCATAAATAGTACCCAGTGTTTGATAATCATGAAAGTATTCTAATGGTAAATAATGGGCATTTGCTTGAGCTACTTCTGATGTAGTATGTGATGCCACTGTAATAAAGCCATTGCTGTTCAGAACAATATTCTTACTATGTAGTGGTAGTTTAGGATAGATGTAATGTCATAGGCTTTTGCATAAAAGGAACTTTGAGGGTCAGAGTAGTGAGTCTGTGTTCATCGCACTTTATACATCATTGGGTAAAAACTTACTTAGCTGAAATATTTAATGACTGTTTCCAGTCTAAAATTTTAGTAGCTTAAATGTAGCTTTAGTATTTAATATAGTTATCTGAAAGCTAATCAGAGGACCTTTTCCTTTCAAAGAATTCATCCATACTCTGAATACCGGAAAAATATTAGTTATGCATTAGTATTCTAAAATTACAGATTGGTTAATGTAGAAAAATATTATTTTATGATCTAGCAGGAACAGTTCTAACTAAAATAGCCAAATGTTTTTGGACAGTTAGGCACAATGTATATCATATGAAATATGCTACTATTGGATGTTTGGCCCAAGGTAAATAACAATTCAGAAGAATTAAAACAGGAAATATTAGTTAAATCTAAATTTGATATTATGCAGTTTGTATTATTTTGTGTTTTATCTTTTTTTTGGAAGATGTTTCTACTGGATCAAAAACACAGAAGTAGTTTTATTAAGATTAAACTACCTTTTTTTGTATTTGATTAAAAATATATGCGATATATAATTATAATTTATTCAATATAGTAAAAGAATTCCAGAGAATTCCTCAAAAAAAAAAAAAAGATATCTACCTGAAAAATGATCGAATCGCTCTCCAGATTTTATTGACAGCACTAACTATCTGTGCTGCTAATAATAGCAATTTAGTCAACAAATTCACATAGAGGTACTTACATTTACATGTTCAAAACTAGGTAACTACAATCCAGAGCTGAATAAAATCTCATTTATCAAGTCAGAAAGCTTATGTTATGTGCAGGGAATATTCCTAGAAAAGTTTTTTTTATTTTTTTTTTCAATTTAATGACTAAATTAAACATTCATATGATAATGGAAAACTCCTGAAATTTCCCAAAGGCTAATAAGCTTCCCTATCATGAAATATTGGCTTTAAACTTTATGGTATATTATATAGTCTAGAGAATAGAAAAAGGAACAAACATTTTTAATTTCAGCCCTCTAGAAAATCTCCATTAAAATCAGTAAAGCTGGAAGAGATTATATTGTGCCTTTTCTTCTCTTGGTTTTCTAATAAACTAGCAATGATGTTTTGGGGTCTTTGGTTATTTATTTATTCAATGACAATCATCTACACTTAAAATAGTATAGACATATAGTCATATTTTTAGTTTTTTCTTAAAAAAAAAAAGAGATAAAAAGAACTGTGTTGGAGAAGACCAAGGGATAGAAGAAATTAATTCTGGGAGCTCCATAAATACACGAACTGTATACAAAGCACAAAGAAACACACAGGTCAAGAGATTGAAATTGGTCATGAAAATAAAGGCAGACCACAGCTTCTTTTCCAAGTTCCTCCATACTTCTTACAGTATTTTTAGTAAAACTTCTTATATTGTAACATAAGAATATTATCAAAATAAGGAAACAAATTTATGAGGACAAAAATATTCCAAATATTCGAAGTTAGGCAAAAAGTATTATATTTACAGCTTTGGATGAAGCCTTACAATCAGTTCTAATTTGGCAGACATACAGGAGCAGTTGATTGCAGTTGATATGAATATCCTTCATAACATACTTATTTTTGAAAAATGTCTAATAAAAAGTAGAACATCATATACCTCTGCTAATACTGAATGTTAAATATTAAGTATCAGATCTCCTAAATGTTTAAGTGGGAATATCATTTATTTCAGACAAACCATTTGGACAATTTGGGTCTCAAAGACACATAATCACAGAATGGTTGAGGTTGGAAGGGATCTCTAGAGATCACCTAGTGCAACCCCCCTGCTCCAGCAGGGACACCCAGAGCACGTGGCACAGGGTGGCATCCAGGCGGGTTTGGAAGATCTCCAGAGAAGGAGACTCCACAGCCTCTCTGGGCAGCCTGTTCCAGGCCTCTGTCACCGTCACAGGAAAGAAGTTCTTCCTCACATGGAGATGGAACTTCCTGTCTTTCAATTTGTACCTATTTGTACCTTGTCCTATCACTGGCCACCACGGAAAAGAATTTGGCCCCTTCCTCCCTACATTCTCCCCTCAGCTACTTATACATATTGACTAGATCTCCTCTCAGTCTTCTCTAGGCTAAACGAGCCCAGTTTGTTTAGTCTTTCCTCATAAGATAGATGCTGCAGTCCTTTAATCATCCTCATTGCTGGACCCTTTTGAGAAGTTCCACATTCCTCTTGTCCTGGGCAGCCCAGAACTGTACCCAATACTCCAGGTGTGGCCTCACCAGAGCTGAGCAGAAGGGTAGGATCACCTCCCTCAACCTGCTGGCAACGCTCCTCCTGATGCAGCCCAGGATCCCACTGGCCTTCTTAGCCACAAGGGCACATTGCTGACTCATGGTTGACTTGTCCACCAGGACTGTCAAATCCCTCTCTGTGGAACTGCTTTCAGGCCGGTCAACTCCTAATCTGTCCCGGTGCCTGGAGTTATTCCTCTCCAGGTGCAGGATCCTGCACTTCTCCTTCTTGAACCTCATGAGGTTCCTCTCTGGCCAATTCTCCAAGCTATCTAGGTCCTTCTGAATGGCAGCACAGCCCTCAGGTTTGTCAGACATTGCACCAGTTTGGTATCGTCCGCAAACCTGCTGAGGGTGCACTCTGTGCCCTTCTCCAAGTCATTGATGAACAAGTTGAACAGCACTGGGCCCAGTAAGGACCCCTAGGGGACACCACTGGCCACAGGCCTCCAACAAGACTCAGCCCCATTACAGGATGGGTGATAGATGAGAGAGAGCTTTTCTTCTTTATCTAGATTCTCAAAGTTGAGAAATTCTTTCTGGCTTTGATGTCAATGAAATTTGGTAAAAATGAATAAGGACAATCTGCATTATAACTTTGTGTGAATCATATATTGTTATTATTCTATGTCTGAATATAAGAGGGCAATCAAAAACAAATTAGAGCTATGACAGTTCAAAATCATATACATGTTTACTAAGTAACTAATTAATGAAATACGCATACGGCATGCTTGTTTAACAAAATGCCCCTTTTGATTTGCAATTAAAAAAAAAACTCTACTTTTAAAGTTTTCTTTAATAAAACCATAGATTCATTAAAATAAGTGATAAAATTTCCACTAAAACCAAGACCTCTCCCAACTATGGACTGCATGTAAATACAGGCAATATAAGGCACCATATCTGTCTAGATAATATCTGCTTTACTTTTTATTTTACCTAGCATGAAGATATAGCTGTTGAAAATAGAATTAATTTCATCCTATTTGGGATTTATGTAAACATCGTGTTCATATGTGTATATATATATATATATTATCAAAAGTGTTTAATAAGAAACAAAAGCTATTACAGAAATTCATCCAAGCTCTAACCCTGTAGGAGAGATGGAATGTTTTGGAAATGGAATATAAGAAACAACCTGGTGAGAAACCGATTGTGAAGTTTCCAGTTTACTAGTTTAACATGATAGTTGATGAACTTATACTTAAGCAATATTAGTAAAAATACAGCTTTAGGAAAGTCAGCTTTTCAATTGAAGAAAGAAAAGGCGCTCTCATCTGTTAGAACTCTAGAGGTTAATACTGGAAGGATAATCATTACAAAAACAGTGAAATTATTTATATTGATTCCTCAACCCCATAAAAATGTCTCATCAGAAACATTTGGTATCATCAAGAGACAAAATAATGTCATAATGTCTCATCAGAGACATTAACTGTGTAATAAATACACAGTTAATTAAATTAAAGACATATACCTTTGAAGAGAGAAATCATAAATCAGTCCTTTTAATAACAAGGACATTAAGCTAATAGAAATTATTTCAGAAATAAATGGAATTGTAAGTTGTTTTTAATTAAAAGTTAATAGTTCAAATATGTTATATATTTTTTTTCAAGATCTTACAGTAGCTTAAGCCAAGCAGAATAGGCTCAGGAAAGCAAAAAAAAAAAAAATACAAAAGCTTTGAACATTTATTTTTTCCCTTCAGTTGGATTAAAGCAGTGTTCTCAAGAAGTATTTAAATAAGCACCAGTATATCAAAATAATATGAGTTCTTCTGATACACTACATATATATAATGACAATTTATGAAATATAGTATAATTTTAAATAATATGTCATATTATGTGATAAACAAAATGTTGAGCACATATGGTCCTCTGCCAATACTTTCTAATCTGCAAAATAAATAAATAAATCATTATTACTATCATTATCACTATTACAAATATACTACCTTTAGGCAAAATGCACCATAAATCTTGGCAGAAATGAGGATCTATTAAAAAAAAAAAAAAAAAAAAAGATTAAAGAGAGTGAAAAAACAGATCCTGAGCTAGAGCACATCACTGCAGTTCCTGTCTTCCTATAAGCATAAGATTCACTCTAGTTGCTCTCTAGTTGAACTTCTATCTAGTCACTTAACAGATCCAGTTTTGAGCAGTATCTTATTCCCAACAGTGGCTAGCAGCACATGTTGCTTATTGAGATGTATATTTACCTTCATTGTGCTTTCCAACTGTATTCTTCTGTTTTATACATCACCTGGATGCTTCATCTGATTGAATTAATTCACCCATACAGTGGTCAAGGCATATCTATTCACTTTTCCTATGCATGCTTCTTTTTTTTCTAGAAAAATGAGAATTGCTACCAGAAGACAGTAGTGGAATCTGGAGAATAAAAAAATCTCTAAGAAATGAAAGGAAACAGAGCTGATTTTATTTTTAATAAGAGACATCTGCTTTACATATTAGGAGAGGACAGAGGTGAGGCTGACCAGCCTATAGTTTCCCGCCTCCGCCCTCTTGTCTTTTTTGAAGACTGGAGTGATATTGGCTTTCTTCCAGTCCTCTGACACCTCCCCCGCCCTCAATGACCTCTCAAAGACGATGGAGAGTGGCTGAGCAATGACCTCTGCCAGTTCCCTCAGCACTCTTGGGTGCATCCTTTCCGGGTCCATAGATTTATTGGTGCCTAGTTTGCCTAAATAATCCCTAACCCAATCCTTCTCAACCAGCAGAAAGTCCTCCTCTCTCTTGGTTCTCTCCTTTGCCTCCAGGCTCAGTACATGGGGACAGGCCTTAGCAGTAAAGATGGAGGCAAAGAAGGCATTTAGTAATAGTCTTCTATTACTAAATAGTCTTACCACATAGTCTTCTCAGCATCGTCTGGCACCAAGGCACTCTCCCCATTTAGCAGCGGACTAACATTTTCCCTAGTCTTCTTCTTGCTGCTGATGTATTTGTAGAAGCCTTTCCTGTTGCCCCTGACATCGCTTGCTAACTCTATTGTTTGCTCGTTTATTCGTTTCCTTAGCTTCTTGGATGTTTTCATCAGGGTGGAACCCTAATAAGGGCACTGCAGTTTCAGTACCCTTGGTTGAAATACATCATTGGGATCAACAAAAAAACTCATTGTCAGTATATTTCTCCCCTTTTTCAGAATTTATTGGCTAATGTTTTTTCTCTTTGTTTCTATATCTTTGGAACTAGACATATATTTACAGTCAAATTCCTTACATTGTTTCGACCATGTGAAGTATTTCTGTTAAATGTATTTTGTTCAAATGTTGGCTCTTCTGAAGATTTGTGGAAGCCAAAAATATATGTCTGGGCATTACTACAGAATGCTTCAAGAAAAGGAAGAAACAGACAGTAGCTAAGCAGATAAATTTATTTTTTTAAATCCTATTAAGTGTATGGGAACTCTCTTTTCAGAAAGGTAGTGGAAACAAAGGCATTAATGGAGAGCATATTGGTCTCAAAAGAATGGATAAGAAGCTCTGATTTGATAAAGTCTGAGTGTGCTGGAAATAGCAACACAATTTCTAATGATTTACAGTTGATTAGAACAGTCAATTGAATCATTTCTGGAAATTCAAGTTAGGACTATAGAAAGCTTAAATGAATATTAACAAAGAAAACATTTATCCAAAAATCACTAAATTATAGCTTTTAAGAGCACTTAAAAATGCAAAATTTGCAGACAGGAAGTTAATAGGCAGCTAGATATCTGTCCACAGAGTAGCTGACTTTAAGGCTATTCCTGGACATTAAATGCTAGAGTGTGGTCATGTGATGAAGTGTACCAGGGCAACTGCTATGGGGAGGGCAAAGTGTTTGCATTTTCCACTCACGTGTTTTTGCCCTGGGGAACGGTTTCTGGGGTGGGGAGGGTGCCTGTATGCCATTTGCAATCTTTGGTTGGCTAGCCCTGCCTGAAGCCCATACAGTGAGTGGGGAAGAGGACCCCAGATATGAGCCAGGGTATTAGACAAAGGGGCCATCTTTGAGGGAGCTACTAATGGGTTTGTGAACCAGAGAGTGAAGGCATGTGCACTATCGCTAGTGAACCTCAGTCTTTACTAACCTGAGAGAAGGAGGGCGACTTGGCTATCTATACCTATGTTTCTTTGTGTGAGTTCTGGTAATGTCATATGCAAGTGCTATGGAAGGCAATGCTTTGTCTGTAGCTGTAGCTGTATGCATAGCTGTTTGTCCTCTGCGTGTGTTTGTCCCTAGGTAGCTGCTGATTCTCACTACTAGCTGAATCTGCAAATGGGAGAGCAGCATCCATCAGGTTGGGATGGAGAGACTTCTGGGTCCCCAGGCACACTGGGTTGGACTCCAGTGTGGGAAGGAGAGATACCCAGGTTCTCTAGCGTGTTGGCTCCCAGCCTCACTTAAAATATTTTACATGACAATTCAATATAGTTTAAAACAGAGAGACACAGTGTGAAGGTGGAGAATTCAAAGAGACAGCACAGGAGGACTGAAAGTATATTCCCTGGGAATGAGTAGGATATCAAGAATAGAATTAAGGAGTAAAGAAACTTAACAGAAGTAGAGAGAATGTAAGACATCCTGTGAATTTACTACTGGAATTATGTATTATTTAATCAATGGCAAAATTATATGAGCTTGCACATTCGATGTCTCACCACAGGAACACAGTGAGTAGCCACTGTGCTTACTCACAATTGTCAAAGCAATGATACAAATGGAAGGCAGTACACGAGATGACAGAACTGATTAATGAAACCTTCTAAATAATGAAAATTCATGTGGTGAATTATTCAGATAACCATTTTTATATTATCAAGCAACAGATACAGAGAATCTGGCAAAATCCATATATGCATACATCACTCGTACTGATTTGTAGAAAACTGCATACTTAGCTGTGATCAAAAGTTTCTGAGTATCATAAAAGAAATCATAAAAATGTAAAAGAGAACATTTGGATAGACTACCAGAATCTAGGGATCAGGAAAGTTGTCAAAACTGATAATGTGCTGCTGAAGCCTCAAAAGCATTGCCTGCACTAGTAAATTAAATATGAACTAGACTTTTGTCTGTCATGGAAGGCAATTGCATGGAGTGGCCTGCATTTGTACCATTAAACTATTAAGATTTTCTTAGGATCCAGAATTTAACTGGTATAGCCACAATGCCTGTTGCAAATCAGTTAGTGCTAACTCCCAGACTGCTACAAACAATGATTTGGGCGACTGTTACTGGCACGAGCCAAAGATTTTCAGGGATCCATATAACAGCCTATCTAGGAATATTTCCAGAAACTGCTTATTTGTTGTTTATTGGTGTTAAAGTTGCGTGTTGCTTACTGTTTATCATTTACTTTCTAATTGTTTACTTCAAGCTTAGGTCACTAGATAATTCAGCTCTCTATTACATAATATTGCACAACAGCATTTTCAATAAATCTGTTCCTCAAGTTTTTTATGAGATCTTTGCCAATGACTATTAAAGGTGCATCATGCATTCACTAATGAGCAGAGTGCCTTTCACCCTGGCATTACAGCCAGTCTGAGCATTACACCTGTGGATGTCCTAAATACCCTCAGGCCACTGTCTCTTTGATACCTGAGTCCACAGTCCCAGACCTGGTGGCGAGGTGTGGAGGCCAGCGTATGGATTCAGAAGCCGACATCAGACCTGGCTGCTAGTCAACTGCCTGATTTCCATTTTCTGTTGCTTAGCAACCTTCCTCTGGTAGGAATCCCAGAATACAGATTGGGAAAAAGCCTAAAAATCTAAAAGCAGATAATCAAGGTGCGGGTGAGATAGCTGAAAGAAAAAAAAAAAATCAAATAAAGGGATCCATTATATACATCTCTGTTCATAAGTTTGTGCATGGGCATTCATTTGTCCACTATTTATAATTAGAAGAGTGAAGATAGCACTGTGGTCCAGGATGCCCGGGCACCTGAAGATGACACCAAGAAAGAATATATAAATAAAATGGAGATGAGGCCTTGTATCATGACAGTTGTAGATTAAAGGATCTAAATGCAGAAATCCATCTACTTTTCTATTAAACTTTCAAGAATGTTCTTGAGTTACTATGGCATGCTTTCAGAAAGAAAATCTCAGAGAGTTAGCCCCATTTCTAATGTCCAGATTTTTCGCTTTGGTATAAATATACATAAATGAGAAGCTGTAGCATTCTGGAAACACCGGCCACCTTAACAGCTTTACAACTCTAAATATGTATCATAATTTGGAAATTGAAGACATTTTAACTTGTTCTGATGTGAATTGTTATACCAAAGACTGAGGTGTGTGACATACCTCGCTGCCAGAAAATACATACATATATATATTCAAAAATACATAAATGTATCTGCTCGAAAGTTATAGATCCAGCACTGTGTCCTAGAATACTATCAAAAATGATCTCCTTACAGAGAGGTTTGCCCAAGTAGGGAGTCTAGTAGTAGCACCCATAGAAGTGCCATATTTGAAAGAGTATATGATTGTCAGATGTTTCCTAAGAAAAACAGAAGGTCATATCTCTCCTTGGCTGCTTTTGTGTAGGTGAATAGATCACCCAAATAAACAGTTCTGAGGCACAGAGAGATTTCATCTAGCATTAAGCACTTCCTTCTCAGTATGTGACTACTGTGAATCTCCACCTGGGATGCCCACTGAATGTATTCACTAATAGCGTATAGGTAGCTTATTTTGAATCTCACTATTTTTAAGCTGTTCAAGATTGAATTCAGCAATGGAAGATGGTGACCAAAAGACCCTAAGCTCTTCAACAACCCAACTCTAAAAATACTACTGGTATGGAAAGGAAGTGAGGGAGAGGGGAAAAACACAAAAGGATTAGCCTCACATAAATCCATATTCCTCCTTATTTCTTTGGTATTCCAAGTGTCAGAGGGATGTAGAATCAATCACTAATTGCTGCTGAACAAAAGAGTGTAAATTATGGCTTATGTCAGTGCAACTTTTCTTTCTAAGCCTTGCATCTTTGCTTCTGACTTGAAGAATTAACCATTACATTGTAATACTAAAATTCTAAGTGTTTTTGCTTTAAACCAAGTGAAATAGTATAAGCGTATGCTGTGATAAAGGTTTCATTCTGTTGACCACCTGAAGCAAACAGGTTGTATTTAGGGTAGAATGCAGGTAGGGTAAGGTAGCATAAAACCATTGGCTTTTGAAGCTTGAGTGCGCCAATCCATGCAGATGTGTGTCAGAAAGCTTGCTCCATATTTTTGGTTGTCTATGGAACATAAAGAGTTATTGAGTTGGAAGGATGCTGGCATTCACCACTAAGGCCACTTGCTGTCAAATCCATGAAAGGTTTGTGTCACTGCAGAAATCTGTCAATATTGACCTCTTGCAGTGAGTGTCTGGCATTTATGACATTTATCAAAAGCAATATTCCTCACTCTTCTATTTTGATTCTTTAGACATTTTGAAGACAATGATGGCAGTGGGGGACTTTGTCTGTAAGCTGCTCCAGGTATGCTGAGAACATCCTCTGTATGCCCTTCTTTGACACTCCTGCCCCTGATACATCTGTATAACATACATTGTTTCGAATGAAAATAAGACTTTAAAAAAGTATGAAGAATTATAATTTACTGGCCTTCAATTTGAAGAGATCCTTCTCAAAAATAAGACCTGTAACCTATTTAATTATAACCACGTTACTATGAAACACATAGCAAACATTTGTAATAACAATATGCACATAATGGTTTTGGTTTAAAGATAAATTATTTAATGTTCAATATTCAACAACATGAATTCAATCATATGAATAATTTTAAAGTGAACATTTATTTTAGGTATGAGTTAATGAGTCTAGTGTAATTAAGGAGCCTTTGTTTAATCATGTATTTAGATGCTAGAAAATATCTTGCTTCCCAACAGCCTTTCTGAAAGGTAAGCACATGATTGCACATGATTTTAATTTTAGTCTTGGAAGAGCCTCTCCCAGTAGATTAGTTTTAAATGTCAGTGTACCAGACTCTAGCCAAATGCAGCAAATGCAAATGTGATAATAGGAGATGTGATGACTGTACAACATCTATAATGCATTAATTGATGTTCCCTTCTAACATTTCTTACATGCAATATCTAGGTAGGACTCATAGGCGTTGCAATTCCTTTGTCAGTTGTTAATCATTAAAGTCAGGATGCTTATTTTCTACATTTTTTCCCTATGGTTCTTTTCCTTGAAGGCTTAACTTCAGAACAGTGTTATAAAGTACTTCCATAACTGTTCATCCTCATTGTAGGAAATTTGAGAGAGGGACTGCAGTGATTCTTTGGCTCACAATGACCATTTACTGCACCTTCACAATTCTTTCTGATGGGATGCGATTCAGAGGCCTAAAAATAGACTTCTAAATTTAAGTTAGTGCTTCTCCCAAGCAGTATTTAATCATGAGATATCTGCATAAAGCCAGACATTCTTTTCCCCTCTTTACAGAATGAAAGGTATTATGGATAGACAGCCTTCAGCTGGAGTGATTCAGGTGACTCAGCTTCATTAGGACAACAATAGAACAACATGAAGGAAAAGTTCTCCAGGCCATTATACTAAAATCTGCTTGTTCTCCCACTCTTTCCCTCCATATTTTTGCTCAGTCTTGATCCTTCCTCAAATCTGTCACTCTGTTTAGGAAAAAAAAAAAAAAAAAAAAAAACCTTGAAGACCTAGTTTCTCTTATATTCTAGAGAGACCACTTTTGCCTTACTTTTGCCTTATATGCTCACTGAAAATTAATAGGTCACTCTTCTGGACAAAAAGCAGTAACATCTTTAAGGCAGTTCTGAAAGGAGAGCCACAACTTCCTGTGTCACAGAAACCACAACTTTTGAAATTGGGACACTTGGACTCCATGTTTTCAAATTTACAGTCAAGTCAAAAGCAGATAGGTCATGCAGATGATATCACATATTCAGCCAATAAATATTACAGTCGCTGCTTGCATCCCAGATGGTGAATTGCATGATTTAATTTTCTTGCTAAAAGGGCACTTTGAAACAAACAGTCAATTTCTCTCTCACTGAGAGGGAGAGGGGTTAGTACTCTCACAGATTCCCCTATATGGTGGATGAATCTTAGACTAAACAGAATGGAGGAAAAATCTCTTTTGTAGCTTCAGTGGAGAGAGAGATTCTCTGCAACACATTAGGAAGGTACTTAACTTCTGCTAAGCTGCTGAGGTTCTGCCATTCTCATTCATCAACATCAATTTGTTATTTCTCTCTTGTGTAGTGAAAACTATGGGATTTAATTTATAAGTACGAAGTTCAAATTTGTTTAGTTACAGTTGTTATATAGCTGCATATGCAGTCTATGGCTGTGTACACATCCATGGCACTTAAGTAGTTAAATCTGTGGGTCATCCAGGAAGTCCTCAGGTAGTCATACGCACAGATGGGATAGTGGACTGGCTTGAGACAAGGTTATTGACTGAAATCCTAGTCACTGTCCTTCTAAAGCATTTGGCTAATGGGCACAAGAACTTTCCAGATCAGAATTTCAAACTATTTCCCCAGTCTAGACCAGTCTGTATATTAAGTGTATTTAATAATATCCTGCATAGAGAATCTGACCATATCAAAGACTTCCAGGAGGTTCCTGTGCAGAATTGACTGAACCGTGTATAGTTAAAAAACTTGTAACTGTCAGCAGTAAGTGCTTGCACAGAAGGACAATGGTAGGACACGTAGAACAATCTTCTATTTTCTCTTAAAATAAGTAGAACATGTTCTGTACATGATTTAAGACAATCAATAGTAGTGAATGAAACATGTCGGAGGGGTCCCATATTTCTGGGAGCACCAAGAAGTGCAGGGCTGTTTTTGAGAGAAGATGAGCTGAGACCCAAGGGTGACCTCAACAAAGATCCCCTGTAACAGTGAGAGGGCACAGTCCTGCAGCACCCACGATGGACAAGCAGAGCAGGAATAGGGACAAGAAAAAATCCCATCAACAGTCCAGAAATTCTGAGACAAACAAAGTAATAAACCAGAGGCAAGGTCAATCCAGGATATCTAAACAACTGTTCAGAAAGAGGAGTGGAGTCAGGTACATTTACAGTGTATCTCAGGTCTAGGGCTTCAGTGTGAGTGCTTGGATCTGTGACATCAAATAATCTGTGTGATCTTCTGAAACACTAATTACTATTAATAAAATTAGAGGTATTCAGAATTCATATAGTGAAATAAGTATATGCCATAATGAGCTTGATACCATTCATATTTTAGGATAAGTCTTCAAGAATCTTATTGGTATATTGTATTAACAAACTATTCATGCAATTTTACAAACAGATCCCATATGAAAGTAGATAGCTGAATACTACTAACGCAGCACCTGCAAATACCTTGCAAATATATTTACTAAAGCTGCTTCCAGGTAGCAATTATTTGAATGCATAATACCTTTCAAGTTTATTAAAGTTTTCACTCTTCTGGAATTCAGAGAGTAAGACTAGTGGTTGAGCTTCTCAAATGAAACAGTAAAATTACATTAACTCCATTTTCATAAAAAGTCTATCACCTCCTCTTTGTTATCGTGGTACAGTAAGTCAACAACTGGTTTCAAACATATCCCTATTACTAACAATATTATTTCACTCTTCCTATGGGAAGGCTAGCAAAATATAAATCCAAGCTGTATGTTGTTTTGTAATTATTTTTTTGTCAGTGTCAGAACATAGATCATTTATTGGCAACAAATTCTAACAAAGATCGGCAGTTTGGCTTTAGGTCGGACCTGTACTTCAGCAGAGTCTTTCCTCATGAAAGAAAGGAAACTAGTCAAAAGTAATTTAATGACAACCTATGAGAAAACACTGATATCAAAGTATATAATATTAAAAGAAAGACAGTGGTCTACCATAAAGATGAAAATGCAAGACTGAAAGGATTTTTTTCAATGTTCAGTCTTTATTCCTATGAATATGGAAATCTAATCTGTAGCATCCTCTCTAAATAAATGCAAGCACCACCACCAACAACAAAAAAAGCCTTTTTTGTGTTGCTGATTCTCTTATTAAAAGGAATTGCTAATTTACATGGTAACTCTATTCATAGTCGCTTTATGCCCATTTATTCTTGCACCAACATTTATCCCTTAGTTTTAATAGTTCTTTCTGATTCTCTACTTTTTTATTAGTCTCTTCTCAAGCTTCATTTTATCTGGCTTAAGAGCACCAGATATTTTAGCTGCTGTTCTTAAAATAAGCTTTATAGTCTTCTAATCCCCCCAAGTCACCTTTCTCTGAGTGTCTTATAAGTCTTTTATCTTTTTATTTTTACATGAATTAACAGAGTTATCAGTAGTATTCTAGTCTAGGACTCATAAAATTTTCCATTATAACATCTTTCTGTCACTACTAGGAGTCCTTTGCATGGTATTTTTAAAAGATTTCCCTTGCCTTTTTTTTTCTATTTCTCTATTAATCTGTCAGTATGCAGTCATGGACTATGATTTTCTACTGCAGAGCTTTTAGTTAATCTAGTAGAAACTCCAATTTTAAATCCTTAGGCACATGACTCTACTAAATTTTATCCCATTAAGGTATTTTTTTTTTCTGGAAGATCTTTCATAATTCCTTTATTATATTCAGGTCTGTTTGTATATTAATGGTATCTCCCAACTTCTTTGTATGTGTCATAAAAAAATTACTTAGAATGTTCCTACTTTTGTTTTAGAATCAGTAACTAAAATTTTTCTCTGGAATGAGTACAACATTAGCATTCTTTAGCCTTCATTTTCTCTTTGAATTTTTTTTTTTTTGCATGTTCTGTACCTTTATTTTAATTTGTAATTAGCTATAGTTCAATTATTTGTTTTTAATTTATTCAATTAATAGTTCAATTTAAAAAAAAAATTTTTTTTACAGTAAAACAGCTGTAGATGTGCAGCAGATATATATCAGATATATCAAATATATAAGGTGGAAGTAGATCTGTGTCCAAAAAGAAACTTAATTGCCCGATTTTAATATAATTTCTAGAATTTTTGATGTAATACACTTAAATAGCTGTGGTGGACTGTACATAGAAGATGGAGCCAACCTCTTAGCAGTTCAGCATCGTGGGATGACATTATGAATGACATTACATGGAACAAAAAAAAAAAAAAGATTCTTTTTCACTTTTCAGCAGTCCAGTAAGGTGCTCAAAAGTTTTTATAAGAATTCTTTTTTTACCTTGAGGACAATCAAACATTAAAAAAGACTGCCCTGAAGAGGTTGTACAGCCAAGAATTGCTGTGAAAAATTATAGAACATCATCACATTTTACCCTGATTTGGGTAGAAGGTTATATTAGAGATCTCCTAAATTCCCCTCTCACCTGAACTAAACTAATGTCCTCTGAACACAATCTCTTTATTTTTATTTATTTATTTATTTGTTATCTAAGCAATATGGTGAAGAGTAGAAAGCTGTTTGGGATGACTGACTAATAGCATAAATTTATTGTAGCACCTGAAATAAGAGTCTTTTTTACAGATGCTCTAGCAACTAAGATACATTTATTTTTAAACCTGTTGTGTTACTTGAAACAAAAAGGTTGAAGTGTGTAAGAGTAGTAGAAGAGAGATAGACCAGAAAAAGATGTTAATGAGATAAACTGGAATATAGGTAATGCAGCTAGTAGAAATACTTTCAATCAGAAAATTGAATGGAATCAGTAAGAACTTAGCACAGTAAAATCCATTTTCCCTATCAGAGGACAGTTGGACAGAGCTGAGTACAAGCAGTATTTATTAGTAGAACTTTTGTCAGTTAAGTTGCTAGTATTAATAAAATCAGGTTACTGTTAATAAAATCAGAGCAGATAACTACACAGTGCCTTCAGTTATTCCCTCACAGAGTTCTGTCTTGCTTTATCTATCTCCCTCACACACACATAAAGACATACACACACAGACATTCATACGCATCTGGGAGACCAACTCCAGCTGCTTACTCAGTAGAAGAGGGTCATACTGATGCTCTAGCATCTTTTAAGTAGGTATTTAGAAAGTCCCTTATTTCAGGCATTTATATCCATATAAAAAAAGTGTTTTTGTCTGCGTATAGCAGACACGCCGCCTCTTTGATGTAGTCGAATTATATAGTCCATTTTTGATAGTAGTGTATGCTGGTGACCTTGTGCAAATGTGACAAATTCCTGGTGTCCCCAGTTTATCAGTTCTTGAAACATGTCTGCTAATTTCTGGAGCCTATCAGGTTCAGGGAGACTTTCACACATCACCCCTTAGTACATATTTCTTCCTTCAGTTAGTTGTTTTCTGACAACTATTTCTCCTTCACAGCTATAGGTACCTATAAAATTCACTTAAACAAATTCACATAGAAAGGACTTTTATGAAAATAGAAGCATTATATCTGGAAGTTTGCTAGAGTAAGAAGTCAAATAAAACAGAAACACGGGTGGAAAAGCTCAAATTGAATATTATTCTGCACTAGAAAAAAATGTTGAATTAGGAGTAGAAGGTGTTGAGAAAGGACAAACGTGTTGATGTCTTTCTCTGTTAAAAGGTGATAAACTGTGAATAATAAAATTTAGTGTGTATAAAAGTCTAGCGTTATTACAAAGAGTATCTTTCTGTAATCTATCCTTAATCTATTTTCATATCCCTTTCTTTCTCTCTCTTACTGCAATAATAAGTCTACTGTATAACATTTCTAAGAAGTCTATAGCTTCCAATCATTAGTTTCAGTGTTCTGTTTGAGAATACAGAATAATGATCCTTAGCCACTTCCTCCATTTCCTTTAAAATGATTAGTTACAGACAGTGAGTTGAAAATTCACAATCAGAGTAATCTCTGTTCTTACAAATGCAGACTTGGGAGCCTCTGCAGGATAGATTCTATATAATCCTTTAAAATGGATTTGATAAATACAGGATCCAGCAGAGAGTATCTTAAAAGGAGTGGGTCTGTGTAACCACTAGGCTAAACTGCCTGCAGTGTATTTAACGAAGCTAGGACCTTCACTGTTGCCCTGATATCTGCCCCATTTCATTTCCTTGAGGAGCGAAGAAGCTGTGCATGATAAAATGTGGGATAAGTAACAGCAGATAGCTGACAATTAAATTCTCTTTTGCAAGCACATTGTTAGCACACATCTGATAAGAAAGAAGCATGCTTATGCACTGTAAATCTGTTCTGGGGACTGTGTGGTTTGAAGTCATTTAGGATAGGTAAAGTTATTATTGAAAAATGGTTTAGTGGCACTCATTTGCTACTCTTCATAATTTTCTACCTGATATACAAAAAGGTTTTATAAATGTTTGTAAAACCATGTGCTTCACATTTGCTAAAATCCATAAAAAATGTAGTAAATATGCTGTAACAGAACTTTTCAGGCAAATAAAATGAGACTTAAAATGTTTTTAATGTTATGGTTGTAAATCCATGCAAACCACATATTCATATAAGTTTGAAATGAATGTAAACTCTCTTAAAGAAAAACTTTTTGGTAAAAAACAATCTCATCTTGTTAGGAAAATAAGATTTATGTTATTTAAAAAAAAATCATTAAGCAAGCTGTAGTCCTTTATATAGAGTCCACATTTTAAAGAGCAGCAGGTAAACAAAATCATTTAAAAAAATACTTGTTATTTAGAACTTTTATGGTTTTTTTGTTGTTGTTATTTAGGTTATTTAGAATGGGATTTGGCTCATATTTTTCTAGGCATCCAAATGCATAATATACCATTTTTGTTACCACTTATTCATTTACAACTAACTTCCAGGATGAATTCTAGATTTAAATACTTAGTAATTTTTCTTCTTTGGGGGAAAAAAATGTCAAGCCGTCCTGACAAACACTAAACTGGGTTTGGAGTATTCCTCTCATACTTAGACAGGGAATTCGGTCTGGACAGATATGGGATTGAGCCCTCAGGTCAGCAAAAATATGTCTAGTGTATGTCTCAATATAAATTAATCATTACATTTTTTTCCTTCTATCAATCAAGGGACAAGTTAGGACTCTTGGCAAATGGGGAATTTGGAATAAAAAAGTAAGGAATTCCTTATTTTCCCCATATTTTGAAATGAAAGGAGTTAAATAATGAACAGAAATGTATTGAACTCCTGCTCCAATTGTACTGTATATACTTTTAGAATTATAATATGTTCACCTGTGTTACTTAAAAGAAATGTAAAGTCTAGGCTTGTGGATTTTCATATTTCCAGTTTTATTTCTAATATATATTAAAAGAAAACATTTGATTTTTTTGGTGTTTGTTTTTGTTGTTTTGTCATTATGATCCAGTATGATCATAATGACAAAACAACATTCTGTTCCCTGATGAACACAAAACAGGTAGCAACTTGGGCTTTGTGCAAGATGGTACAGGGGACTAGCTCGTTTGTGGCTGGAGCAGTAGGTTCTTTAGCTGAGCAGGTAAATAAGGAGATACTTGAGCACAAATTGGTCTGAAATTTCAGGTACGGGGCAGTGTGTTGTGGCAGGCTTTGGACATGCAGGCAGACTAGCTAACTATAGGGGCAGCTGCACCTTTCATGGTACAGATTTTGTCCCAGAAATGGACTAAACTTTATGCATTTGGAGGCCGGAGACCCACTGTGGATACTCTCCTACTGAAATATTCCAGAGTAACATAAGCACCCTTTGGACACAAATAGCCATCTCCAATGGTGCCAGTGCAGAAAAAAATGCAGATTATGCTGATTATGGCATGTTGGAGGTCAGCAGTGAAGCAGAGATCTCACTCCATGCTTGTGCCTCCTATTTGTACTGGTAGTAGCTCTGCACATCACTGGTGTATACTGGTGTAACAAGAGAGCACATAGAAACTCCCAGATGTTTTCTCAGTGCTATTCTATCCCCTCCTATTTCAGTTCTGAATTCCAAGATTCAAGCCTCTACAAGGAATGGCAAAGTAAATATGATCTGAGTCTCCACAGCATAAACCTAAATCTGCATGTAATTCCAGCAAGCGCTGGGGGATATCACAGGTTCTTTTAAGGCAGAGCAATTACAGCAGAATGGAAACTGTGTTGAGCACATGGAGAGCCTGCCCTGAATCAGCAGGCAGATGGAACCACTGGGACTGGTCAGCATCTTCCTGCCACTACTGGCCTCCTATAAGTCCTGTATCATATATGGTAGCCCTGTGAGGATATCCAGTATCCCAGAGCACTTCAAATGCACTATAGTCCTATTGCTGGTAACTCAATCAAGCTCTTATATGTGGGAATACAGTGGGAATTTGGAAGTCTAGATAATATAAACAGATACCCAACCTGTAGATGTTTAAAACAAGGTGTTACACTCTAGAAATAAAGTCCGATCTGAAACATTTACTGATTTTGAGCTTGTGTCAGGATGCGTTGTTATAACTCATTAATAGACACACATATCTATAAACTGTTGCGGTACATTATTAATAAAAGGTTTAAATCTTCTGTTTCTTTTTTTAATATAAATTCCATACTTTTAATTTCATGATTTAATTCATATTCTTCATTATATTTTAAATTCTAAAAATTCCATTGTTGTTGTCTTGTTAATTAGTGGATAAATGCCTGATACTGTCTTTGAACAAAAGTTGGAAGAGTATTCGTATTACTTTCAATTTTACAGCATAGAATCAAAGGACTAGTTCTGCTATAATATATGATGATATTTTTTACAGGAACAGTATAGATATTGTGTTTTAATATATAATTAAAATTAAAATATTTATCTTGGATGATAATTTATTTTCCAGGAAATTTATTTTTCCAGGAAAAATTAGATAAGATGTACAGATTTTGTATCTTATTCTATTACCATAGAAAACAAAGGGAGATATGAAGATACTATAATAGATTATATAACCCAGAAGGGCCCATAAAGTCAAATATTGATATATAGCAACTCCAGTAAATTAAAGATGACATGCAATTTTTCCTTTTTCATGGGTCACATTGGCATGCCTGTAGCTACAGACAAATGTCAGAAGAAATATAAATCAACTCCCCTATAAGGTCTCATATTAAAATATTGCAGCTGGATGGAATATGATGATAATTATTTTGCTTTTTGTAAGGCAAAATTGTGAACACAATTATGAATATAATATAATTGCATATACATTTTCATTTTTTTTCCAATTTCCTCTGATTAAAAGTAGTTAGTGTGTTTTATTAAACTTCAGCTTATAAGAATGCAAGAGTAGAAAAACATCAGACTTCAAGCCACTTTGATTTCTAATGGTTATGGAACAGAACTGTCTACTGCCAATAGATTAATAACAGATATTATTTATTGGCTCTGTATCTCCCCTCCCTTCCTTTTTTTTTCTCATTCAGGGAATAGTATTGCTGTCTGTGGAAGTGCCAATGTTAGGCAAGGGTCTCTCATCCTCAACTCTCTCATCCATTTCTGTAGACTTTTTTTCCTCTCCTCTCCTCTCCTCTCCTCTCCTCTCCTCTCCTCTCCTCTCCTCTCCT
>JAWLRI010000839.1:470706-489660 GCA_034781795.1 Crypturellus tataupa | reverse complement strand
TCTTATCTTGACACAGCCACATCCACCATGATTTTTGTGCTTTAACAAGTACTGCCCGCTGCTCATATACATCAAGAGTATGTAACATATATTAAAAATATATACTAAAAAAAAAAGAGAAGAAGGCAAAATGTTAAGATATGATCAGAATGTTAATACTATGCAGGTTTTTAGCATAATGGTCTATTTTATTGTACATAATCACCAAACTTACACATTCCTTCCTTATAATTTTATGAACAGTAAACTCAAAGAAAATGGAAATAGTAGTGCAGTACATCAGTTTCTCAGAAGTGTCCTTTTCTGGTCTTGATGATTTTTTTCCCCAATTTCCAGTATGGCATCTGTGTTGCTTTTCCTTATAAATTTCAGGTTATTGAAGATGCAAATAGCTGACAAGTCTTTTAACATCTGCTTTAAGTTGGGGTTATTGATATGAATTAGCTCAATGTTGTGACTAGAAGTAAATGCACGGAATATAGATGTTAATTTTAGCATCATGGACTTATACAGAGATTATGTATAAATCCAATAAACTAGTCAACAAATGTTCTGCAAATGTCACAAAGTCTTAAGATCTGGGTTCCTGTCACTAGATGGGGTGTCACATGTGTTGCAGAATGCGTCTGTGACCATCTGTTAAAAAAAAAGGGTGAGTTATATGTGAGGCAGTTCTGCAGTGCTCATCTGTCTGCCTCTCTCTTTCTGACTCCCCAGGTTTCCTGGAAAGGATGAAACTGTGTGAATGAATGGGCTTTGCTTCATCTTTTTGTAAAATTCTTATTTACATCACCAAGATTTAAGCTGCGGATTGAAGATGTTAACTTTACATATCCAGAAGCTCATCAGCCCTAAAGAAAAGAAATTTGACAACTCGTCCCTACAGAATGACTGTGACATTCTAGTTTTGAGTTTTTATTCTAAGTGAAAAAGTCAGGAAGACATCTAATTTTTAATTAGTCCTCCCCATTTGGGAGATCATCTGATTTTACTGGCAGAATTAGCAAGTGAAATCACTTAAGAGCTGCCATGTAAATGTCCGTTGCCCCTAGGGCCTCATACTAAACGAGTACAGTGTTAACCTGGAAACATTATTATTGATTTTAAATGAGAGCAGCTCTGAAATTTTGAGGAAATCACTAAATTGAAATAATCATTTTGATTACTTTCTTGATCACTGCTTATGGAAATTAGGCATGTAAATCTTCTTTTAATGTATAAAACAGGACAATTCCTGTCTACTAATTAGGATAAAATGGTTCAAATCATTTCATGGATACTCTATAGTGCTTTCTGACTTGCAAGATGAGTAGCTTGCAGAACGTATCGAACCAGGGAACAAACAAGGCCGCAAGACTTTGCCACCTTGTTTGTTATTATAAGTTCTTTTGGTAACTTAAACATTGCATAATGTTTTATCGAAGTAATTTAGAATAATAAACTGAGATGGTATTGAGTGGTTTAGTTTCTGTGTATCATTTGAATACTAAAATTCAGTCATATTTCCGTAGTGAATTTGTGACTCATTTGATTTGATTACAGGAAAGATGAACACTGTACCAGTATGGCAGATCACGTACTGCAAAACTGTGAGACTCAACTTATCCCATGTTTGATCTTGATTTGACGTGCCTATCCGGTTGTGAATCATTGCGTGGGAACATATAGACAGCTGTCCTATGTTAAGAACTCAACCCTGCAGAAGTTTGTGAGTAAGGGTCTTGACAAGCCCTGAAAAACTATCACAAATTCTTCCTACCCTTTAACTACCTAATCACAGATCAGTTCAAACTGAGAAAACCTGCTGTGCTTTTTAAATGTACAAGATTACTTGTGTGGACAGATTTGAGGTACTTATACAAATTGTTCTGCTAATACAAAAGTTTCATTTAAATAGAGTCGACCATGTTAAGATTGAAAACTGTTCAGTGGAAAAAAATAGCACTCATGGCATGTGATATATGTAGCATATCATATTTTTTAGTAAGAACACCTTACAGAATAATTTTGACAGCATAATACTGAAGTATAATTTTCACAGTTCCTTCCTCTCTTTATGAAGAGAAGGATGATGTATGACATCTTAAAATAATTATGTATTATTAGCATTTTCAACTGTAAATTTACAGAATAAGACTGCTAAATAGAAGGTCCTGATTTCACAAACCCATTCAAAATAAATATAGATTCCTCTTTTAAAAATCAGAAGAGAAGTATACAGATCTATCTCAGTATTGAGGAAGAGTGGTTTTAAATGGAGTTTAAAATTGTCTGGAAGGGTAAATAACAGCATATATATGTATATACACATACACACATATATATATAAACATTCAAATCACACACATATATATATATATAAACATTCAAATATTCTAAAATGAACAGAGAAGAATGAAAAATTATCATAATAAAACAGAAGAAAAACTTCCATCCTTTAGGAAACTTTGCAGTCTCTAGAATGACAGAAAATTTACACGAAGGAGAATCTCATCCATTTTTGACAGCCTTGGAGATGTATTCCTTTCTTAGTCACTGGTAATTTAGAAAAGAAATGTGTAGGAGCAATGAGGTTACAAAGAGGATAATGAAGTGAAAATAAAATAATAAAATGTATTTCTAACTTAATATTAGCAAGATGAACATTAAAAAAGGATTAAAAATACCACAAAGAACAAAAAATAAAGCAGATTCACTAACAAGCTGTATCACATCTCAGCAAGTATAATTGTATATAGTCCTACCAAATTTAGGAAAACTGCCAGTTTACACTGCAATAGATTTTGTCCTTCTATTAATAATGCAACATTATTAATGCAGTTAATGTAGCATTTGGGGCTGCTTTATCAAGATTACTCTTTACTACTATTTTCACTAATAGCTTCATCTGCTCTCAGTGATCAAAATCAACACTTGTCATTCGAAAAGTGTCTAGAAATAGCAATTTGCTTCTAAGACAGTCAAGAAGGATGTGAGAATTCATTAAGAGCTGAAAGACTTTTGTTAAACAAAAGCAAAATACTTGATAATGCTCAGAAATCAGTCTAACAAAATGAAGATGCATTTCCTATACTGAAATATATATATATATTAGACTGAAAGATATTCAGTTTTATAGTGCTTTTGATCATGCATCCATATGCAGTTGCAGAAAATGGATGTAAATCATTATCATTTTTATAAGAATGCAAAAAGTTCCCAAATTGTGTAATATTTGGATGACCCCTAGTTCATCTATTTTTATATATGCTATTCTGACAACATAGTACCTTCTATTGCTTCTATCAGAAACAGAGTTTAAAGAAACTGTTTCAGCAACTACTTTGCCAGTGGTTTTTATGAGTAATAACATGGCAAAATATAAAAAGAATTAATGTCAATTATAAATAAAACTTGAATATATTCATTCCAGGATTGATGGCCAACATGTGTTTGGTCTGCTTGCCAGTCAATACGGTGTTGCAGTGGGCAATGATCAAAAGTCATGTTTTTTCTTTTCACTTCTTTCAGTTCAAACTTTTTCATCTGCACTATATTTTGTTGTGATTTTTCATGAAAAATTCTGTCATGTCTCTCTCTCTCAAAAAAAATAAAAAATAAAAAAAGACCTATTGACTTAATGGAAAGAGACGTTCACCTACAAAGGAAAATTTTTTTTATCTCAAAACAGTAAGAACTCATCAAGGTATAACCAAAGAAAATTGCTAAGCTGATTCTACTTCAAACACTTGAAAAATACAGTGCAGAATGTCATTGTGTGTTAGCCACCTTGCTTCTCAGTAGTTCCTTTGCTCTTTTCAATTACTGATCTTCATTCAGCTATGTCAGGCTTCAGCAATAGCAAGTATGCTTTATGAGCCTGGTTGTGTTGCAAGACAAAGATTATTGTAAGCAGTCACATCATATTCATTCAGTTGCAGTCTAGCATACTGATAGCAACAGGTAGTGGATTTTGCTGGTTAGGTGCAAATCTTGTGATCTGTCAGTAAATCACCTAAACTCACTAGGAAACTCTGACTTTCCCTAGTACTCTGGTGTGAGCTTCTAGGATTCTATTTAATGCAAGCTGTTGGACAGCTTCCCAACAGCTGTTGGAAGGTTGGCAGGTACATAGCACAGGCCTAGTTTAAAAGGTATGGTTATATTGTACTTCCAAGCCATGGGTAGGGCTTGTGTTTTTTTTTTTTTTTTTTTTTTTTACTTATTTATATTAAAGAACAGTCACTGAGAGACAAACTGGCATTACATTTGGATTTTATGCGATTTCCTTGTGGTTGGAGGATTGTTGAGTCTATGAAAGACCTTCATTTAACACACATCTCACACTAACAGAGTGAAATAAACTTTACAGGGAAGTGCCATTATGTTGCATGACAGATGCTGGTTTGAAGCAGATGAATACTTCGGCTGTTCAGCTGTTTGAAGCTGTTCTGTTATACAATAAAGAAAAACAACAGTGTAGCAGGAGACGTAACACAGTGTGAAACTCTTCTGAAAGCTGGATGGTGTGGGTTTGGTACCTGTAAGACGAGAATGGAATTTAATCCTAAATTTTAAATTTCTCTGAACATCCACATCCATTTATTGTGGATTAGTTAAGTAGTATATCCCTCACTACTTTTTTTTTTTTTGAGAATGTTTATTAATGTTTTTGAGAATTACTATTATATACTTTTACTATTGACCATTTTTTTGAATTCCTTGAAACTTAGAAATCTTCCTGTTTATAAAAACTACACTATTCTACTGAATGTGCAATAGTGTGAATTATGTAGGTATAGTGGGTCCAGATATTACTTAGTATTGTTTCAATAGAGTAATGATTTATGGTAGGACTACTTTTGTTAGGTTTCATACTGTATAAATTTATACACAGTTCTTGGCAAGAATATCTAGTACAATAGTCCTTAGGTAATGAGCTATTAAGTTCACCAAGTGAACTTACAGTGCCCTTAGAAATAGAATATTCACATTTACTTCTCATTCATGTCAGAAGTTAATAATTGCAGAAATTAATAGCTTCTATCTAACATAGGAAATCAATATCATTTTGCTTCATAAATTGATATGAACATTAAAATTATCTTAGTAGCAGATATCAGTAGCATCTAAGAAAAAGTCCTTTTCAGCAACTGAGAAACAAGCCAGTTTGTTCAAATTTAAATACTGCTGAACAAGGAACAAAAATGAAACTTACACATTTTTAAAATGTAGCTCTAATTATTTTCATCACATAAATAAGGAATGGAGATGTAATCTCACAGCCTTTAAAAAAACTTAAATGAACTTCATAAGAGAACATGATACAGTGCCCAACACTATATTACTGAGTTCTTATGAGTAATTAAATTAAAGAACCATAAATCTGCCGAAGGGATGTATACACCTTGAAAGATTGATCTAGCATGGAGGTACACCAGATCAAATAAATTTTTGCTTATGTTGTTACTAAATAGATACAGCCTTCCCTCTCCCTCAAAAGCCTATTCTGATAAAACATGAAACCAATGGGTCAAAAAGAGACTCTGATTACTTCACAGCAACAAAAAAAAAAAGGAAAATCAACTTACATAAAATATTTTAGTTGATTTAAAGAGAAAAATTCTAACAGTTGTAAGCACAGTTGAAGTACAACTAGAAAATTACTAGGAGAAGTTGAAGACAAACAAAAATGGGTAGCAGCAGGTGAAATACTGAACATATTGCATCCAACTGAGATCCAAATCTAGTTTTGAGCTTACATATGATTTTTTTTCTTGTTCTGTGTTAGTATATTGATAGAGACCATGATTCTAATTTACAAAATTCTCCAGTATCTTAAAGCTGCAGCCTCCAACTTACTGCTAAATGCTAGCTGTTTTCAAATTACATTTTAACATTATACACTTGAATCTATTCAGCTTACTAAACCTGTTTCCACAGCATAAAACTTTCTGGAGAGGTTTCAGTGGATGATTTTGTCTGAATCTGAAGCAGTTGTGGAAGAAAAAAATAGCACAAACTAGTAAAATAAAAAGGAACAAATGACAGCTCAGAGATGAAACAGATTAACTCCTATTAATGCATCTAATCTTTGTCTAAAACTGTTCTGATACCTGAAGACTGTAGAGCAATAAATATGATACTAATTTTTAATGATGTTTGCAGGAGTATGCAGAGAACAACTTCTCTATGTAAATCTTGGGATTTTACTGAACAAATTAAAAGGCTATTGTGCAAAAAAAAGAATAAGCATCTGGATATATGAGACGTACTTGATTCAACAGTTTTCTTCTTGCTTTTCCCTTTCTAACTAACTCAGAAAGCACATAGTTTACAAATGTTACTCTGCAAAACACACCTTCTTTCCACAAGAAGCGATAGCTTGGTGAATATGGAATACACTAACAATTTAAATAAAGTAAGTTTAAATCTACAAAGAAGGAAATGGAATACGTATCTGCTATATCCTAATAAGTAATTAACTCATGTTTTTTTTTGTACTCATGTAAACTCATAAAAGCTTTTGGTAAGCAAAAGCCCTCTTCTTGTGCTCTGTGTCTGAGGAAGTAGGATAGTTTATCTTGAGTGGAGAGAAAACCCTCCCTGGAGATCCGCACTGTCTCAAGAATAATGACTTTGAATAGATACCTCTCAGTAGTAGCTACCTACTGGCTTGTCAGCCAGCATTCTAGTCTTTGTCAATCTCAAAATAAGACATGCAACTTTGTCCAAGAAACTAAGAAGAGTCTAACAAAATAAATTGGATCTCATTCTACAACGAACACATTGAGACAAAACTAGATTCAAGAACGAGGTACTGCAATAATATGCCGCAATGTGATCCCTTTTTGCATCTAATCCCATATTAATTTCAGGAAACACACTGTTTGTTTCCATCTATTAATGGAGTATATTAATCTCTCTGAAAATCTGTTTATTGATTCACAGGGAGTTATATATAAGCAAAGTATATCTGAAGTAATTATGTCAAAAACAAATTTTGAAACTACAGTAGAAGATATTTTGCTTTTAATATAATTGCACTAATTTATATCATGAAATTGGATTGACATATTCTGAAATACACAGTCTTAATTGCTTCTGTAAAACAAACAAACAATCAAACAGAAAAAAAAACCCTAAGGCACCTTTTATTTCCCTAGATAGCTTGGCAAATTAGAAAAGAGGGGCCTAATGAATATGGGTTATGGGTATGAGGAGATGAAAAGGGATATGTGCAATTTTAAGTTGGACTATAAAATATTGGACAGGTTATCTGTGGCAGCAACAATAAGAAATTACTGTATAACAATACATATATATAAATTATCGTACATGTTATTTTATTAATAAAATTTTGTAAATAAGCAGAAGAATGTCCAGGCTGCTCGAATAAGATCTTTTTTTTTTCATTTTTAAATTTAAGATGAATTTTTATGATTCTAGGTCAGCCTAACAACTGCCAGAGTATCATTATTTGTTGCAGAACATTGTCATCTGTTTTGAGTTAAAAAGAAGTTATGAAAAGTAGTTCTGAAACCTTTTGGGTAAAAACATACACTTTAAATTTTATATTAGCAGAAAGGAAAAATATTCTGCAAATTTTCATCACAGAACTCATGACCAGCTCTAAAAGAGGATGTAGATTTTGTGATAGGGTTCCTTCCCTTTTGAAATTCTTCTGATGCCTCCTATCATTTCAATTTCTTCAATTTCTTTTCTGGTGTACCATTTCTAAAAGTGGAAGAAGATCATAAAACATTTAGATTTTTTAAGAAATGACACCAGGTATTTCTTCTTACTTAACTTCTTAATCATTCTCTATCCCATCATTTATATTATCATTTCCATGTCATCATGGACTATCAAACTTACAGGGCTTGTATTTTACAGTTTCACTTGGTTATCCTGGCCAAAATATAGTTCCTACCTGCAGCTTACAGGGCACACTCCTCCATTGAGGAGGAATAGTATGGCATCGAGATCTAATGATGTTAGGACATTAATTTGATTATATTTGAAATACATATATTTGACTTATTTGACTAGATATGCTTCTGCAATCTGTTTTCATCATACTAAGGGCGTATATATTCCTGTTACCTTTACTTTTGTAGAACACAAAGATTCCCTACAGATTTTTTTCTTTTAAGTCTACCTTCAGTTTATTGTAAAGATTTGTAAAAATTAAATTAACAAATGTGTGTCTACCATGTTTTCTTTTAGACAGACGATAAAGCATAATATGTAGCTAAAACTGAGATACTCAATTTAGGTTTTCAAGGTGAAACTCCAACAACAGGCAATAATAGTTTATAGTTGAAATGCGGATCACGACAGGAACAATCAATACCTCTGAAACTGGAATTAACTTTCAATGCACTTTTTTATTCTCTGTATCCTTCATACCTGTATAGCATTTCTTTTCTTTTTTTTGTAAATGCTTTTATTTAGCTAAAATGTTTTGTTCTATTTTTCATAAATTCTCAAATAGGATATACACATAAGCAGACTGAAAAATTATCAGATAGCTTTGTAAGTGACATTTTAGTTTTGAATGTTATGTGAGTGTATGTTTTAAGGTTTATTTAATGTGAAAGTGAACGTCTTGTTATCATTTGGTGAAGGACCATATTAACATGTATAAGCATCCGAACTGAGGATGTAAAGAGGATGGGGCCAAATTCTCAGTGATGACCAGAGATAAGGCGAGGGGCAAATGGCACAAACAGGCACACACTCAGGAAGGTCTATTTGAACATGAGGGAAAACCACTTGACTGTGATGGTGACAGAGGGCTGCCCAGACAGGTTACGGAGGTTATTGGAGGTTATCTCCTTCACTGGAGATACTCAAATCCTGCTGGCCTATGATCCCGTGCAACATGCTCTAGGTGACCCTTCTGGAGCAGGGAGGTTGGACTAGATGATCTGTAGAGGTCTCCTCCAACCTCAACCCTTCTGCGATTCTGTGATTGTGTGAATTTGAAAGCCAGAGCTAATTTAAGAGATTTTTAAAATAAGTTTTCATACCTTCCTCTTCAGTGGGAACTTTATACAGAAACAATCAACATACAATACACAATAGAATGCAATGTTGATATTGCAGATATGACAACACCATAAAGGTATACGTTTTTATAGTGTTACTCAAAAGTGTAACTTACTACTGACATAGCAGAGTCACAGACCTGATGTGTACTTATCCCTATTTTTTACTATAATCAACTTATTTTATCAATAAGATTTCATTTCTGAGAGTTACCTGTTTTAAAATTATAATGTATGTACTTAAAATAAATGTCGATGGGCTTGAAAAATTGACTTGAAATAGCCGTACGTTTACATAAAATATGGAATTTTGTTAAGACTGCAAGAAAATGACTAGGCTAGGCCCTATCCTGAGATTTAACTAAATGAACAGGATATGACATGACATGAGAAACCACCAAATGTGACAGATAACAGTGTGAGAACCTGGCATAAATGATAGCACCATGAAGGATGGCAGGGATACACAGATGGTTAAGGTGGAGTTATCTTAGAAATGAGTGAAAAAATAATTGTAGGGGCATATTGGGGTCCCTTTGGGGAATAGTAAAATGCAAAGGCAGCAGTGCCTAGATAACCACATCAGTAAACCCATACAAGACTGCAGTTTCCCAGGTAGCCATGTTAGGAAACTTCAGATTGGATAGGGGTGTAATAAAGTGGGACCAGCAGGAAAAAAACAATTAAGGGCAGTTTATCTGGGAGAAGACTAGGACAGAGAAAGGGAGGTACAACACACATACAGTCTTCTTAACAAAGAGGTCTAATTTATGATTAATAAACATAAAACAAACATAAGAAGATCTTCAAATATGTAGAAAGTTTCTGCAGAGAATGACTTTTTCTCCACTGTGAACTAAGAAAGAAATACTAAACTAAGTTTCAGACACACATATATACAGACAGATGCACAAACACACATGGGAAAAGAAAAACAACGTGCATCAATACAGAGGTAGATCGACTAGGTAGAAAGCAGCCCTACAGAAAATAGAGGTCTGCAGGATATAGAGGTCCTGAGAGATAAAAAAGGCAAACATGGGTCAGCAGTGTGTCCTTGCCACAATGAATGAAAACCACATTTGGAGCTGCATTAGCAAGAGTACAGTCTGCAGGTCGAGGGAAGCAATTAGTCCCTTCTATTCAATACTTTCAAGGTCTCACCTGGCGTACTGGCGTCAATACCAAAGATGTATTCTTAAACTGCAGAGTCAAGCAGAGGGTCATCACGACGTTTAGGAGACCCACATGAAAAGATGAGGATCAGTCACAAGGTGTAGCAAGGGAAATTTCCACCCAACACAAGGGAAAGAATACTTCATATGAGTGTTTAAGCACTGGAACAGGTTGCCCCGAGAGGCTGTGGTTTTCATCCTCCAGTACCTATGTTGACAAGATCCTGATCTTGTCAAGCTGATCAGTTTAAGCCTGAGACTGCACCAAATGACCTACAAAAGTCCTACTTGTGCTGCTGTATGAAGATTTATTCTTAAAAGTTCATGATACTTAGAAATCACAATAGTGTTTAGGGATACTCCTCAGCATTACTCTGTGTGAAATTTCACTGTTAGATCTCCCAGGAGAGAAAATTCATGAATTCAGAAGTTCCCCAATCATCCATCATTTTCTGAAGGCAATAGTCGCAATGTCCATGGCTCTGCAAAATAAAATTTCTGAATAATGTGAAGATAAAGAATTAGTGTAAGAACAAGCACTTAAAACATAATTAGAAACTTTAATTTTTAACATAAAAAACCATAACTTTCTAAACTAGAAGGGCAAAACTTTCCACACTCTAGGAATTTGTCTCTTGAAAACAAACAGAAAAGAAGTTCTTTGGTTCTTTGAAGTCTGCTGCTGGATTAACACTACAAATGATGGAGGGCACCTCTGTTAGGACAGGCATCTAACATCCCATGAGGAACATCTGAAAATCAAGAAATACTTCTCCTCTAACTGCTGGCACCCATAAAGTATGAAAACAGCATGGGCAGGTAGCTATGGCAGCCTCAGAAACAATGAAGAAAGATCATGATCATCATGAGCTGCTGATTACAAAACACAGTCTCAGTAATAGGCATTCTATGTGCTTGAGAAGTATAGAAATTTCAACGTTAATTTATACTGATACAGATTAAGTATAGCATTTTTGCTTATAGTTTTCAACTTGGAAAAAAAAGAAAAAGAAAAAGAAATGTAAGTTTATTTTTAACAAATTAACAGAAGTTTATTTCTGTTCCGAACTTCAAAATGTTTTACTTTGATAGTAGACTGTAGGAGGGAAATAGCATTTAGAAACGTACAGAACAATAACTCTCAAATGACTGTATTTTATTCTTTATTTTACATATGAAAGAGCAAAACTTTAATTTCTACCTCTCAAAATAGTGTTATTGCAAGTGTTGACTGAACAATGACATGACACGTCTACTTCTGTCTCAAAATAAAGTTGCCCACATATAAGACAGTACAGTTGAAGTTTATAAGGCATCACAGTGCTAACAAAGACTGTTATTTATAAGGGAAATATTTTCAAAAAGTATTATAAACAGAAAAAATCATCTGATATCATTTATTTTGGTAAAGCATTTTGATTTTTTAAAACTTTTTTCTTCAATAGGAAGACAGTATGTAAAATAAGAAATAAAATAAACAAGAATAATACTTTGAATCAAAATATAGACAAGAGGCATTCCTTTTTAAACAATCTATCCATGGAGAGACATTAGAAAATACCTAGTATCAGTTGTGGATGAACTCCAAACAAAACAGGCCTGTTTGCTCATCTCCACCAGCCAACTTCTTTCCTTCATATTTGATAACCTATCTGAATTTCCTTTGCTACATCTCAGTGTTTTCTGATGTTCATTAAAATTACTGCTTCCTGAAAGTGGGACTTGGATGCAAAGTTGCTGGAAAGAAAACATCTCTAACCACGTAACACTGATTTTCATCTGAATTGATACTGGAAGGGTTTAAAACCTGCAAAACCTCTGAAATATTCTTTTTCCTTATAGAGATTCTTCCTTCAAAAGAATCTCTATAAGCTGAAATATAAGCATCATAGGCTTGTGCCTGGAACAGTAAACAAAGCCTCCCAGCGCTTGTTTTCTGCTCTTGTCAGGCTCTGGGCATCAGGCCAAGTGGCACGGCACAATTTGCATCATGTGGCTAAATTCTCTTATCCTCTAAAACACTGGCCAAATTCAAAGTGCCCATTGAATGATGTTCCCTCGCTTGTGCTAATTCCTGAGCGAGTTAGCAAGAGCACTACGATTCAAAACCGTCTTAGTGACTGTGGTTACAGGTTACACCTTGTCAGTATGGGCCAACTCTTGCCAGTTCTACTGGCTCTGTTTAGTTTAGTTGAATTTAATTAGTACTGTGTGTATAGTGATACCACCTACACACTTCTTTTTGTACAGACCATTTTGTAAACTGTATGTGTCTCCATTGCTGCGATTTAGTCAGTATACAATATGAGAAGTTTATACTTCTGTTGTAAATAAATGTTAAATGAAGTAGGAGACTGCTAGGAGATTTTTGAAAACATGAAAGAAAGACAGTTCTAAGAATGTTCTCCATCACAGAAAAAATGTAGAGCCTGTTATTCCATTTAGCTAAGAAAAAAAAAAAAAGTGCTATTTTCTTTGCATCATCAGGACTTTTCACATAGTCAGTAGGAGAGAGAAAAATAAGATATTCGCAAAACCACTGTATTAGAGAGAAAACAAAGCAAAACAGCATTTTAATGAAGTACCGAGATGCTATCACCTAAAATAGGAACAGCTTCCATGTGAATTACCAAGTGTTACAGAGGAGTGGCTTCCAAATGGCAAGGTCTAAGAACATGTTTTGTGGGCTACAGATTGGGAGAACAAAAGTATGTGTTCTGCCAAACCTGCACTAGAGCTAGTTCATCTGTTTCTCCAGACCATAATTTGGGAAATAAAGCACTTTTTTTTTTTTTTCAAATAAAGATAACACTGGCATAAACAATGCACTCCTCAAGAAAAGACAGCTGGCCAGCAACAGAGAGAGAAACTGTGGAAACTAATTTTGGTACTGAATAAACTTAATATTCTTTAATTTGCTTACCTTAAAAAAATGGCCAGTATTCCAAATGTAATCATTATTTCCCCAGGTTCATAATATTCATGTTCTCCAGCCTTAGCTTACTTGTGAATCTTTATCCGCAACAAACCATGTAGCATTCTTAACTAAAATTCTCTGGCCATATAAAAATTGCTTTAGGGTGTAGTTACACAACTGCCTGGGATCCTATGAAATGGTTTAAGAAGCGACTGTCCCTAGAGCTAATATAACCCTGCCAGGCTCCTGCAATATGGAATAAAACCTACCTGTTCAAATCAATTGGGCAAAAAAAAATCAAATCAAAGTGACAATTTATATATTCTCATTTTATCCAGCATTAGTAAGGAGGCAGAAAACAATGACTATGGAGAAGTTACTTTTTATTACCCATCTACAATAAATGTAGCTGGCCACGTGACCAGACCTACAGACATCTGAGCTATGTTGTGATAAATAATTTTTTTTTTTTGAGAAAGGACCTCAATTTATCCAATGATAAATCCATTTTCAAAACTGAAAACCCAGTTACAAAATCATCACATAAACAAACAAACAAACCAAGACCTGACATGTGGCTCAACTTCAGTGCACCTTTTATTATTACTCTTCCTTTCTTGGCATTATAAAATAACTATTGTTAATAATTATTGTTATCTTGGTGCTATTTAGACATATCTATACTCATTTTTATATTTTAGAAGGAAAAAGAGCTCAACAGTTGAAGCCACACTTCTTTGCCCACAGCAATTTCACAGCTTTATATGTATACATTAAGCACAAAATATTTACATTAATGTCTTACAGTTTAATTTTTAGTTTCCCAATACCACCTTTCCCTATGTTTCACATTTATACATCTCCATTGATTCAGAACATATCTACGTTCCATAAAGCTGGTGACAAAAGTGACAAAAATCACTTCCTATGCCACCATTTTTTCAATAACTCATCTTTCAGCTCTATGTCCAGTCCCATCGTTTTCTATCTCTATTCTTTGTAGCTTGAGTCTTCTCCAAATCTGTTTCATAGGATTTTTCATACCCTCAGTTCCTACTTCTGAATGTATAATTAACCATCTACAAAATCAGCTTCTTTATAACTGAAGTGCATGTTTTTATTCATGTGGGACTTGTTTTAAAATCATTCCTTCTAGAATCATCCTTATTTTAACCAACACAGTGATGTCTTGTCATCTTTTTTTTTTTGCTTTTGTTCAGCAAGAAGGTTTAGTGTCTTCTGTATTAAAAATACATGATAGTCCAGACTGAAATTCCATGATAAAAATACCTCATATATGTTTAGCTTTCTGAGACGTATATTCTTTTTCTTATTAATAAAGATTGGTCCAAAGTAATGTGTATGTTTAACACCTTCAGGCTCACTTGCTATATGTTTTTGGACTTTATGTAAATATACCACTGTTAACACATCATTTTGTATGATGGTTTTCCCTCAGAGCGTTACTTGTTCAAGCATCTGCAACTTATCTACTTTGTTTTCTACTTTCTACTTATCTACCAATATTCCTTGAGGTATAGGAACAACATGTAAACATCTTAATGTGAAACATCTGAAACCTAAAATTAAACAATTCCACATCAAGGAGGTTTTCTATGGAAAGAAGTCAAGAAGACGTCAAGAAATCCCACAAAAGGGGGAAGAAAAAGGAGAGAAAGTTAATAAATCTGACCAGGTTATTGCACAGGGTCTTTTTCTTTGTGAGTGCTTTCAGCTACTTAGAAGATTTATTAAAAAGATATATATCCCTGGGCATATTGTCCTACAAGCAGGAGCATGAGATTTCTTCAGTCATTCTCAGGAGTTTGTGAATTTAATTCATTTGCAGAGTATTAGGAAGATAAAAAAAATACAAAGAAAAAGTGTTGACCTAAAGATTAACCATTTAACATCCGTCTGTCTATCTACTACATAAAGAGAACAGAACCACAAGCACTTTCAAGAAAATCTGGGTAGGTATTCAAGATTTATGAAGTTATGAATAATCTAGAGCAAATACCAGAAATGAGCTAGTTCAGAACCTGTCAGTCACTATACAAAATTACAGTGCAATACAGTTTGTTCAAATCTGCAACCAGCAAGCAGAGTACCTGGCAGACTACCCATATTCACTATGATTTTAACCACATTTTATGGATCACTCAATTTCATAAGGATGCATGGCTCTTGAACAGTTCATTAAAATTGTAACCCATCACATATTTTCCTTTAGCAACCCAGATACAGGCTGTATCATTTCACATTTGCACTTACTCTCCCAAAGAAAATCAAAACCAAAAACCTTATGACTAGTCTAAGGCTTTATTTGCTTCAAAAACTGATTATTTTATTGCAAATTCTGTGAGGAATGTTCCTAGAATTCCAACAGAATCGGAGCCACTTACAGCTTACAATAATTATTTTATGCACCAGTAATTTTAAATGGGATTTAAAAAATGTGTTCATCTTGTCATACAATAATCGGGAATATGTCTTTTGCCTCAACTGGGATATATTGGATGTGTGGCAGAGAAACACAAAGGTAAGAAACTCTGAAAACCTAAGGAAAACAAACAATTTCATCTTTTCTCATCATGCAAGGGGAATAACTACATGAAGTGACAATAACTACTTCTCTGATGCAGCACGCTTTGATGTAACTCTTGCTTATTCACATATTTACAAAATATCTATTTATACTTGTGAATATTCTATAACCTGAAAGTCCATAAGACTTCTCCAGTTTTCATTTATATGACAGAGATGTGTTCATCCATCTTCATTTATGGAATAAACTTTAAGATGTTGCTCAAAAATCAGTTACTGATACCAAAGTTAACTCATCTCTTATTTGGAAAAAATGTTTATGTTCTCAAGCGTGAAGGGATAAAGCACTGTTAAAATGTATATGCAAAGCTCTTGATTACTGAAGAGCAGAGCCTTCAATTAAATTAAAAAAAAAAATCCAAGACTTTGTATTTCAATTACTGACATATAACAGAATCTGAATAACAAAGTCATAGTCCTAAATCCTGCTTGCCAGTTTGTTTTTAAAAGATGAAAAAAAAGTTACACTGTTTTGCTGAATAATGCTGAAATGTATCCACTGAGTGATGTCTTAAATATATTTGGAAAGACAGTTTGTTGTCTGTTATATTTCTTTAGGTAACAAAACTCATAAGAAAAAAAAATGCAACAGTTAAAATGAAAATTTAAAAATCCAACAAGTATTCCCTTAAATAATCAACTTAGCAATTAGAAATATTATATTTTAAAACATCTAAAATTTACAATGCTCTAAAATGTATAATGCTACCCTCTTCAACTTCTGAATAATCCTTAATTGCATTAAAATACAGAAAAGTCAATATATTATCTATTACTGTATTCATTCACCAAAGTTATTTTGCAGGCACCTATCTATAGACTTGAGAGCTTGCAACCAGGCAGGCATTAAATAACCAGAGCTCAAAATAGATGATTTCTGATGTAATCCACAGGATACACATTTCTAAAGTCTGTAAAGTGGTAAGAGTTTCATCTGTTCTATGCTACCGGAATATTTTCCAGCTTTTCTTCCCACTTTTCTCCCCAACAGGACACTCTCACTTAGATTGGTTCCTGGGTAAAAATGAACTGTCTCTTCTGTTTGCTTTAGAAGGCCTTTTGTCTTTTTTTATCATTGAATACTAAGAGCAAAATCGAGGCACTAGGGAGTTTGCAGTCCAGCTGTTCTGGCATAAATCAATATTTAAAATGCACAGTAGCAATTTTTCTTCCCTTGAAAGTAAGACTTTGTGTCCTGAATTTCTTGCTCTATTAAATCCAGGACTTTATCAAAGCTATAATACAAACCCTAATATTGGCTTGTAACTGGAAGTGCTACTGCAGTGATAAGTTAAATAAAACAGTACTAAAATTGTTGACTCATGTTTGACTCCTGTGTTTCCCTGGAGGACTGTTCAAGCCTCAAGCCAAGACGCTGTTTCATGAATGGGAAGTTAAAATATTCCAGCTTGGGGGAAAGGATTCCTTTAACTTTTTATTCATGCATTCACCAAGTACTAGTGTAACAAACTTTTGATAGGGGTAAAGCTGGACAAAGTAGGGAGTGCCTGGAGGAAAACAAGAGTAATTTTCATCTTTTTCTAAGTAGAAACTTCCTTCCAAAATACTGTTTTCTGAGGTATAGGTGCATTCTGATATAATTTTGAGCTAGGAGGGGATGCTATGCAGTGCAGTTTTGGTATTCTGCTCCTCTTCAGCATTTTGCCATGCAGCCTTTAATTCCAAGGCTGTGTCCCAGATGCCCAGCGCTCTCTGTGACACCCCTCCCAAGCGGGCAGATGTTCCTAAGCAGATTTCTCTGTCGTGAAGGAACCTCCCTTGGGTTTAGCACTGTCAGACTGCATCAGGAGCAGACATAAAAGGTAAGAAGCAGATGGGTAGTGCTATTTCTGTTTGACACACAGTGGTCTCAGTGTTTTCTACCGGTACAGCAACACTGAGCCAGAAGCCTAATGAATGGAACTTGCAGGATAATTCGTTAACCTGTAACCCTATCCAGTCAGAACCCAGTCTATTAAGTTTGCACTCTTATGATTCATGCTCTTGTGTTTACTACTGCTGCTGCACAGGCTGCTTTGCTTTATTTTGCTCACAGTACTGTACAGTGGTCCCCGAACCAAAATAACAAGGTAGAAAGGGAGGCGAGGGGGGACGATTTGCAGCCTGTAGACTTACTTGCACGAGGAAGACTGTAGTGTCTCTTTTCCCCCTGTGTCTCTTCACGCTGAAGGCCCCAGTGCACATCTGCGTCACATGCAGGGAGGGGGGGCGGCTTGGCAAGAGACGCTGATAGATAGAAAATTGCACAGCAAGGACCTTGACAGCCTCATACGCTTTTTTTTTTTTTTTTTTTCTCCCCCCTACGCACAGTGTATATAAAGGACCCCTGCTTTCTCTCCATGCCAGCACTCCATCTCTGCTATCCCAGATACCTGGAGGCATGGGACTTCCCTGAGAGAGGGGATGGGAAGGTGGGAGGTGCAGAGAGCCTTTCAGGTGACTTTCGCCTCCCTGGCAGCGCTCGCTCCTGGAGCCAGCGGAGACTGAGATAGAGGCACCTGCCTCGTGGCGCGGCTGCGGCTGGCGGGTCCTCTCCGGGCCGTAGCTGCTCTCTCCCCCGTTAATCAGATTAGCGCTTCTTTGCAGCTTTCCTCGGCCGCTCTCGCCTCGCAAGTGCCTGTCTCCCCTGAGAGGTGTCTCTCATTCCTGCCTCCCTCTCTCCTCCCCTTTCCACGGAGCACCGTGCAATCCTCGTCAGCTGCGGGCACCTCTCCCGCTCGCTTTTCTGCCTTTGCCTCCGAAGCGCCTCTACCTCCGCGCATCCCTCTCTCCGCGCATCCCTCGCCCTCGTGTGCGCGCATCGCTGCTCTCCTGCCGCCGCCGAGCAGCCCCTGCCCGCAGCGCCGCCGCTCCCCGCCGCCGGGCCCTCCCAGCCACGGCACCATGTCCGGCTCCGGCAGGAAAGACTTCGACGTGAAGCACATCCTGCGCCTCCGCTGGAAGCTCTTCAGCCACCCGTCGCCGGCGGGCGGCCCGGCGGGGGGCGGCTGCGCGCCGCCCGACAGCAGCTTCGAGCACTGGGGGCCCAGCCAGAGCCGCCTGCTGAAGAGCCAGGAGAGAGGCGGCGGCGGCGCCTTCTGGAAGAAATCCTCCTCCTCTTCCTCCCCCTCCTCCTCGTCCTTCCCCGCCGCCACCACCGCGGCCAAAGGGACGCCGGTGCCCGCCGGGCGCCGCGGGGGGCCTGGGCTGGGGCAGCCGCCGC
>JAWLRI010000839.1:450243-470224 GCA_034781795.1 Crypturellus tataupa | reverse complement strand
TCTCATGGGAAAATTTTTTTTTTTTTTTTTTTTTTTAATTTTATTGTGATGATCCACTGTTTTTCCTTCTCAAATAATAATAAAAAAATGCAAATGAGAAATGCAATATAAAGGACACTGCAAGAGGGAAAAGTAACTCACACGGAGGTTCCAAAAATGTTGTAGTACTGCTAACGTGGCCTGAGGATGATAAACTCCCTGCTCCCCCCCATTTCTCACTACTGTTATAATATTTTTAATTTTATCGCTCTTCTCATTTATTACTTTTCCCATGAAAAGTAAATAAATACTTCTCTTTCTGAACAGAAAAGAAAGTCTTATCATTCTTTTGCCATTGTTCTTGGTCTTTGAATTGAAAGTAACACACATAATATTAAATATTTTATTAGATAGATACAGCACTGTGCATTTGCTGGGATTAACACAACTGTAGATGCACACACATATATATGAACTTAAAATGAAAAGTACTTTTATAAAGATTGAATTGATATTGAATTTATAAATTCATCTATTTAAAATTCTTAATTGTTTTATTAGTTAATTTAGTTCATTTCATGGTGGCTAAATAAGTGATGCACAGCTGATGAATAACTTAGAGTACTTTTTTAAAGGAAGGATCAGGAATGCTGAAGTTTATAATTCCAAACAATAACATATGTACGTAACATAGGATTCAAGATGCAAATGTTATCAAAATACACTATAAAGATAGCCAAAACAAAACTTCTGTCTCGTCAAGGTTTCTGAAGAGATCTACGATGCAAATAAAAACTCTCATAGATCTCCTGTTAGGTGCACCAGTGATCTTAGAAACTTTGGAGAAAGTGGAAAATTGCATTGAATTTGCTTATTGCATTTGTACTGTAGTGTACTTTCTAATGTATTTATTCCATGTTCTTTATTTATTACTACTGAAGCAACACATCTGATCACACATTACTCTCTTATGACTGCTAAAATCATATCTTAAATTTGCTTATATTTAAAATAGGGTAAAAAGATACTGTTTTATTATTAAATACAATCCCCCCCCTTTAAATATAAAAATGCTTAAGTACTTTTTTTCCTTCAAAGATATTTTAACTTGAGTATGTCAATTTTGAATGCCAAAGCATTCCATCAATCGCTAAAATTAAAGAAATGATCAAGTATTGCACATATTTCTGTGCTGGTACTTTAGTGTCCAGTACTAGATTTCAGAAAATCTAGGTGGTCTGACAGTCTTCTTGTGCTCTACACCTTTAGTTTCCTTTTTTCTTTTTTTTTTTTTTTATAAAAGATGCTAGCATGTTCACTTCATCATGGCTGTAGGGTATGTGATCTGCAATTCAGTCCTGAGTCCTATCAGATATGTAAACAGTCAGATATTTGAAGCTTCAACAGAGCCTGGAGGCATTCATCAGCATGTTTGGTACAGTGACTATTAAATCATTAACTCCTGGCTACCCCTGTGCATTTTATCCTATACATATTTTAAAACATGACTTACTCTAATATATTGGAACTGTTTGGAAAATAGCATTTTTACTTTGTGAAAACAGTGATAAATCAATACTTGGATTTGTTCCATCGTAAAACATATCCAAAATATTTCAAATTTTGTGAACAGGAGATTCCTGGACAGTAGTATTCAGTAATCTAGTGGGACAGTAATATGATGAAGACGTCAACAAGAGGTTGTAAAGGCTTTAGTTTTATCAGATATAATATGTTTATTGTTATTTCTACTATTTCTACTTTTTTACAAGTATATATTTTTCTTTGAGTTCTCCTTGGGATCCTTGTATCTAGGAAAAAAGTTGTCATTGGTAGTTCCTGTCTTCTTTATACAAGACTTCTGTACAGCATTATTTTTTTAATCCCATATCATATATGACTTGTCTTTTGTTATTTGTGACCACTCTGTGTTCACATCTAAGTTAAGCACTTGGTTGTTTGATCTGGATTTCTTTGAGATATTATGAAATTTATTTAATGAAGAGTCGTAAGATAGAGAGCCTGGATGGCTAATAAAAAATCCATTATTCTCTATTAACATGTTTTTGTATATTTCTAGATAATTCCAGAGACACTTATCCACATAAATAAGATTATGTAGACAGTCTCATTGGCAATAAGAAGACTGCAGTATTAGATTTAATGTATAATACAAGGTCCTGCCATAATTATTCTGAATTCCATATACTATTTATATAAAAATATATATTTTGCAGTGAATAATTAGTATTAAGATATTGCTTATTTGAAATTGCTTAAATTCTTGTATATCAAATTGTTTGTCAATTTGCATGCCAAATTTTAAAGTAACTGTGGTAGATATATAACCATAGATTTTATTTTGATCTTAATTATGTAAGAAAAGGCTCTTATAAAAAAAAATCTATATAATGAATTTGCAATTAAGAATTATAAATCAACCAGGAGAAGCTTGGAAAATACCAGTGTCAAGATTTTCTATATAGCCATCAGCTCCTGTGAATTTATAATGGTGGTTTTTCACATGGTCATGTTACCTTTTTCCAGGAGATCCATTCATCAATACACAAAACGGATGGCTTTCATCGAATAGGCAAAGAGTCAATATTTTCTTGCCTGTTTGTTCAGGGTATAGTAATATGCTTTTCTTGCTAGTTGCTTGTGAACCTGCAGTTCTCTTCATGACTGCATGCACTACCTGTGTGTAGTACCTCACGTTACTGCATGAGTGACTCATGAGTTTATTTTCATAATGGCCCTATTTTTTCAATGAAGGAGTAAAGCATATTTGTAGGAGATTTAAAAAAAAAAAAAAAAGAATCTCTGGTTCATCCCTATGTTTTCAGTGGCACCTTGATCGGTACTTCTGCAAACTGGTCCTGACTTCTTTGGCTCTGTGCAAGGGAAATCAGGAGCACATGACTTAACATTTTGTTCAGGAGACAGCTTCAAGGATATGCTAGATATGCATAAACATAAAAAAAGGCACAGTCAGTACGGAAGTCTTTCATAAAATGTGTAGGTATTTGAAAATGCAGCTTCAGAAAGAGGGAAGCAAACCCACCCACTATTATGTTCTATATATAACGGTACTAATATATGTATACTATGTAGCAGGAGGTAAAAGATCTCAGTTTTGTGCCCTGCTGACACAGAGGAGTTTCAAGTTCATATCTTGCTTTCCTATGTAAAAAAAGGCATAGGAGAAGAACATCTTTTTCTTTCTTTTTTTTTTTCTTCATCCTTTTCTTCTTTTTTCTTCTCTTTTTCCCCTCTCTCTCTCTTTTTTTTTTGGCACTGGATATTAGAAAATTCAATAATAATTGTGACTCCAAAAAGTTAAAAAATAAGAAGCATTTTTTTGAACATAACTGATCAAAGTCCTAGTTTGCAACTCTTACTTACAAAAGCATTTATGTGTTGAAATTAAATAGTTATTTGATAAGAAATAATGATCAAGTAGAGTCACGAACACAAAACAATATTTTTAGACCATAAAATCAAGACTTCAGATAAGCTTTTATTTTTTATTTCTGTCTTCTGGCTTTTGAAGCTTTTGTGCCTCATTCTCTCCCGGTTCCAAGTTTTATTATACTTCTCTTAGCAACCTTCCACATTGTGGTTAACATACTGTTGAAGATACTACAAAACCTGTCAGAATGAGGAAGGATTCCAGTGCAGATCTCTAATTTCCTCCAGAAATACTCTGCCGATTTTAAAAAATACAGATAACATCATCATAATTTACTGCTTAATTTCTTGATTTACTATATATGGTAACGACTCAGGAGAAATCTCTGGGTTGTATATAAATGGAGTTTCCTGCCTGTAGTTCTCACTTGAGCTTAGGAAAAAGGGAGAATAGAGACATGTTCCAATGTCTTTGTCCCGTCATCTCTCACACCTTTAACTGACGTCCTACTGACGTGACTATGGGCTTTCTGAGGTGCTACCTTCATGTTATACCTAATTCATATATTAACTGTGGGTTCTTCTGTAATAGCCAAAACCTAAAATTAGATACTATAGATGTCAAACTTAAAGCTGCTTAAATTTTCTTCATACTTGACTGTCTCCATATAGAATGCAGTGTTAGGAATATAATTTAACCAAGTGCTCATACATAGAATACTTAACAGAGAATTCAATATTTCTATACTAAACAGTTACGATAAAAGAATTCAGTTGCCTTCAATTTTAGACTCTTTTTTTACAGCTAAATAACTTTTATACCTTTACACTTATACTTTTGACTTAGACAACAGAAGGTTAATACACACCACAAACTCTTTTTTTTCTTCACAGTTCTGATTTATTATCAGAACATGTGTGTTCTGTGAATGGGAGGCAGAAAAATCTGCTTGTAAAAACAGCGTATGATCATATAACTGTCACAAATCTTGTGTCATTTATTCACCAGTAGGGTTTAGGACTAAAGCTTCTCAATTCCCTCCCCATCACACTTGCTTGAACTAGTAAGTTTGCTGATCTCAGGAGTAAGTTCTTTTTTTCTGTGCGGACAATTACAACAGTGATTGAATACAAACAGAACGATCTGGCAGCCAAGGAATAGAAAATCTTCAGAATCTTTTACTGCATTTAAGATCCTTGGGGCAAGCTCAGCCTCATACACTTTCCTTCTCATTGCTCCCAAATTTTCTTCCTTCTGTCCATCCTCTCTCAACGATTTCTGCCCAAGCTGTGTCCCTCCTGGTTCTTCTGGACCTTGTCCTAGGCTTGTTCTTCTTTGCATAATCTTGACCACTTTATTGAAACATGGGCTCCTTAACCCCATCTTAAGTCCTATCTGGTTTTCCTGGTTTCTCTTATGATCTACTTCCCTGGTTTAATCACTAGGTCACTTACTCAGCCTTGGGACTGTCTATGTTTTCTTTTGTCTTTTCCTAGATGCTTTCACAAATCAAGTCGATTTGTCCTCTAGTTCCTTAACAACTAGACTAATCTTTTGTTGTTTTGTTTCTCTGCCATGATTTGTTAATCTTTCACTTCAATTTTCCTCCAGCTCCTTTGCTGGGTGGAATGGGATCCTAAGAGGATTCCTATTCACCTTTCAAGCTCCCAGTTTTAGTACGTTCTTCTGATCTGTTTCCTGAGCAACTACCAGGTTGCAGTAACATTCACTGTCTAATGGATTGGTAAGACACCTAAGTTTGAATAATTCATTCTCTTAATGAAGGTGATTTATCTTATATCTTTCTTAGATGCCCATTTTAGAGTGAGTTGTCATCCAGACATACCTATTTCAGTGAGTGTAATAGTAGTCTAGAGTAACTAATTCAGAAGTAAATGTTCGATTTAAATACTCAATGTTCAGTTAAATTAAAATGAACACCATCTGAAGCCTACATTGCAAATTCAAACCATTCTAAAAGGATAGAGTTTAATTAAATAATGGTAGATTTTCATTGCTTTAGTAAAGAGTATATTTCTTCTACTGAATTCAAGTGCCATGTTCGAAATATGGGTCCAGTAAACCTATTAGAAAGCAACACTTGCCAATCGTTTTTGTTGTTGCTATTCCTGCACTTTAAACATTGGATAAAACAACATTATTCCTCTAGACTTGTTTTCAGAAATGATTGGATTGCTTCCCCAGAATATATCCAAAAGATTCAGCATGAAGAAAGAATTTGGCATGGAAAATGTGGCTGCATAGAGTGTCAAAATTATTAAAATGCCTATGAAACTATGGTAACCTTAGAGAAAATGTCAAAACATAAGAAAGAGGATTTTGTTACGCCTTTCTGTAATGAAAGAGAAAACATACATGGAGTAAAACAGCTATCATTTGAAAAGATCCTAAATAAATATATTTATTTAGTAGGTAAGCTGCTGGAAATACTGCTGGCCTGGATATCTTTTTTTGTGATAAAAACATATGTGTAATTATAACGATATGAAGAGATATGTATGCATTGATATGTGCACACAGATGTTTCACTTGTATCATCTACATCTTCCTCTCTATGCAGGTATCATAATCTATACACATATTTAAGGCACATATAAGTTGACTGAAATAGTATACATTGAAAAAAAACTAAAAGAGCATGTGTTAAATTTATGTGGATGGGGTTACTACATATACTATAACATGTTCTTAGGTGATCATTGCTTTCCAAAAGCTACTTTTTGATGTATGTTTCTGATGTATATTTTTACATGCTATACTGGGCTTCTTTCCTTTTAAATTAGAAAGTAGTATTTCTTCTTTAAGAACTACTGCCTAAAATTTTTGCAATGGCATTTTGTCATAATTTGATGGTAGACAAAGTTCTCCATGTCCCTTAAACATGCTTCTAGAATGCAAGTTTGATCACATGAAACAAACTGTCTGCACTAAGGAAATAGCAACATGCATGCCACAAAAAGAATAATAAAAAATCTGTCCTGACAAAATTTGCAAAATTCTTCACTTCACAGAAAACCAAGTAATTGTATAGCCATCTCTAGTAAAAATGACCATACTTGATTTTGTAAATACAAAATTTTACCAAAAATATAATTTTATCAGTGGCTAAAATTTTTGATGCAAAATTAAAACATAATTCACCAGTAATTTAAACTGAAACATAAATCCAAATTATTAAAATGTTTTGTTTTTCATAGTAAAGTTTTCCTTAAAATTCCCTCAGACCAAGCACATCAATTTGTGGCAGCTGATGTTATAGATGGTTTCTATAAGATCTAGAATTTCTTAAGTTCAATCAGTGAAGCAAAACATAAAATAAAGGATGAGGTATTTAATTTTCAGAAACTCAATAGATACTTGTAGGGAGAAATAGGATTCTGTAATAATCATAATGTATATTCCACAACTTGGAAACTGCTTCAGTTTGTTCTGAGTATTACAGGTGAATATTACAAAGTAAACATTTAAAATCAAATTTGGTTGAAGATAATGGATGTTGTTGTTTGTTCTTTGATATTGTTCCGACATTTGCCTTATCTTCCAGTGCGTTTGAAAGACTGAAGTCTCTTTTTTCCAAGGAAAGGCCTTTAAAAATTCTTCAGTTTAAACAAAACATCTTTACCACAATAAATTGATTGACTCATGTGCTTTCTTACTTGTTAATAGTGGCTGGGTTCACTATGTGGAATTCATCTCCCATCATTCATTCTTTTTGAAATTTATATCAATCAAGTATTCTTTCTGCCTTATCGTCTCTAAAAAGCTCAGCCTTTTAAAATACTTGGATTTGCCTGTCATCTGTTTTCATTCTCCCTCCCACTCTAACCATATGGGAAAAATAGCATTATCTTGACCCATAGTTTTACTGTTATCACAGAGTAGCTTTGCACAAAGCTCAAAGAGGAACCCCCAAAACAATCAGACAAAAAACGTGTGTTTTGAGCGTCATTTGAGCTGAACAGGTATAATCAAACAGGTGTGTGTGTTTTGAGACTACGGTCTTAGGATCAGATCCTGTTTTGCTTCTTAATGTTTTAAAATGACTCTTCTACTATGTAAATGATTCATGTCTATAAATAGATTGTAGGAATACATAAAGAAGGGAAATACAGGATACATACATAATGCATATGTTGTTGTGCTGTGTGGTTTTGTTGAAGCTGTCTCCTTCAAAAATGTCTTGCAATTTAGTGATGAAGACATCCACTAAGGGCATAAAAGTTGTTGGTGCAAAGCAGCCAACACAGAACAGACAGAAATGTTACCTTATGTTTCTTGGGCAAGTTCCCTAAAAATGAGGAATATACACAAAGGAACAGTGCATCCGCATTTCCAAAAATATGTGACGTTCAAGTTCAGGTACATAACTTTCTGCTCTTAAGTAGCTCCCGTTTCCAGTGGAGTATGTTCATTTCAAGTTTTTAGGCAGGTTAGGTAACAGTCTGACTGACTAATTGGGGCCCTCAGTCTCTGATATAATTAATTTGGTTTGAAACTTGTTCTGAAATTCCTTGGGACCTGGATTAGTATATACTCACTCATTATTTATCGCCCATACCATTAAGTTTTTATTCAGGCAATTGAGTTGTGATCATCTGTCAAAAACTGAAAGGTTCATTTTACAAAATGGCTTATTACAGAATTTTAAAATACTATCCATCATATTCAGCGGACACCTTCAATGTTTAATGTTTGATAGCTCTATATACTATAGTTGTTTTTTGTTGGACATTGTTTTGTCTTAATTTTCATTATTGATTTATTCGTAATGATAATCTAATATTTAACTGACTATCTGAAGTTTAGAAGAAAAAAAAATTCATTTCAGTTAAGGGAGAAAAATATTCTTTTTTTTAGTATTCTGTTGACAGAAATTAAGACTTTGTACTGTGGTTACATAGCAGAAGACCAACAGAAAAAGTTTTAAAATGATTGTTAATCAACAATCCTTTCACCAGCATATTTGATTGAAAGTAAATCTACTGAAATGAGTTATGTATATCTTGACGTGTTATTTTAATTTCAAAGATTAAAGAACTGAGTTTAAAAATACAATACTCTGAGAGGGTTGAAATCTACAGGAGTGCTTCTGTGCACTGTTCAGCTGCAGTAGAAATGGAATTTATCAAAATGGCTAAAAAATGGATATAAGTGGAAACTCCTGTTCACATGAAAACAATAGAAACTGTAGTTCAGTGGCAGAACAGAAGGATGCATCTTCACATCTTGGTTTTGGACAACAAGTTAACCGTGAGGCAGCAATGTGCCCTCATGGCCAAAAAGGCCTACGAGATCCTGGCCTGCATCAGGAGGAGCGTTGCCAGTAGGTCGAGGGAGAGGATCCTGCCCCTTTGCTCAGATCTGGTGCGGCCGCACCTGGAGTACTGGGGGCAGTTCTGGGCTCCCCAGGACAAGACGGATGGGGAGCTTCTAGAGAGGGTCCAGCGCAGAGCCACGAAGATGATTAAGGGACTGGAACATTTGTCTTATAAGGAAAGACTAAGCGAGCTGGGCCTGTTTAGCCTAGAGAAGAGAAGACTGAGAGGGGATCTGATCAATATGTATAAGTAGCTGAGGGGAGAATGTAGGGAGGAAGGGGCCAAATTCTTTTCCGTGGTGGCCAGTGATAGGACAAGGTACAAATAGGTACAAATTGAAAGACAGGAAGTTCCATCTCCATGTGAGGAAGAACTTCTTTCCTGTGACGGTGACAGAGGCCTGGAACAGGCTGCCCAGAGAGGCTGTGGAGTCTCCTTCTCTGGAGATCTTCCAAACCCGCCTGGATGCCACCCTGTGCCGCGTGCTCTAGGTGTCCCTGCTGGAGCAGGGGAGGTTGGACTAGATGATTTCTGGAGGTCCCTCCCAACCTCAACCATTCTGTGATTCTTTAATTTTGGACTAAATACTTTGATTATATTCATTGGTAACTGAATAATGAGATAAAGAATATACTTAAAAACACAAATTAAAAAAGTCTTAGAGAGTTTATTACTATGTTACAGGATGGAATTAGATTGCAAAATCTTGAAAACCAGAGACATCTTCTGAAAAACTGAATATGAAATAACACAAATTATATTCTGTCATAGGAATAATCAGGACAATTGTAAAATCAAATGTCTAGATGACAGTTCTGCAGATTTGAATTTAGTGAAATGCATATTAATTATGACTAAATATGAAAACTATGTTGTTTCTAACAAACTAGTAATCATAGGAATATATAAACATATATACAGCCTGCAAAACAAATTAATAATCCTTTTTCTCCACTCAGTTTTTGCAGAGTCTTGACTCTACTTTATCAATTACTATACAAGTCAGTCAAGAAATATATGGATTTTTTGGAAAAATTCCAGGTAGAAATAATCTGAATTTTAAGAATCATGACATACCAAGAAATATTACCGTTGGAATGGAAAAATTTTGGTGACAGTATTCATCTGCTGTTCCAGAGAAAAGAATACTGGAAAAGACCTAAATGCTTTAAATCATACATTAGACAATCAATAGAAAACTGATTGTGTTAGAATGGGTAGTGAAGCACTGGAGCAGATTTCCTGGGAATCCTACAGATATTTAGTATTAGCAAATAGATGGCTAGGATAGACAAACTGCTCAGCTTGTCAAGATGTCTGCTGAGCATGACATGTTCAAGCATGACAGGTCTTTTGCCTTAAAATGGAGAGTGTATTAAATAATATCTCGCAAACTGTTATCTTGCTATGGAAAGGTTGGCTACAAAAGCTGATAAACAGTTAAAAAACCCACACATTTCATATGGGGATGATTTACTATTATCATGCTATTTTTCAAATTATTCATTATATACATCTCTTTAATAGTTCATCCTTTCTTTACTTTTTATTAGCTTGTCATTTGATTTGCTCCTCTCCGTGTGCATAAGAATATTTTGGTGTGCCGAATTAGAGTCTCATGCCAAAATCTGTCCTCATCGTGTTAGGCATTTAATATATTGTATATACTTTATAGTTTATATTGTATATAGTGTATAGTTTAAAGAGATTATATTAACTGAAACTCTTATATATTTTTAAGATGGAATACCGAAACAAAAATAAATAACTGGGCAATTAGCTGTTTTGAGATAACTGAAATTAGCTGTTTTGAGTCCTATTCTCTGAACTCTAGAAACTCTGTCATTCTCAAATAAATGTTGCAATACAATAAATTAATCCACAAAATTCACAAGTAAAGATAAAATGTAGTGAAAATTCTTCCTTTTGTTTGATTCTCTACTCACAGTCTAAAATTTAGTGTCCCTTTCTGTACACCATCCTGACTGAAATTCCCCCAATGAGACAACTCATTATCATCATATATATCATTATATCTACTTTAAAAGACCGGAAAATATCATTTAGCTTTCTGTTTCTGATAGCAAATAATAATGTAGATAATAAATAAAAACTCAGTGTAAGAAATAATAGCAACAACTGTTCTCTCTGCTATCTAAACTGTTGGTTGATTTCTCTGCAGGGGATGGTGGTTTCAAAAGGGGCTTCAAGCACTGCTAAAGCCCACAGTTGAAATCAGATCTTTTTATGTGCCAGGCTCTTAATAACTCTCATGCAACAGTACACAACTTTGAGAGTGTAGCTTATGGAATCAAAGATGTTTGCCTGATCAAGGAGATTACTGTCTGAAGTGTCCTGTTGCCTTTATAGTGGTGAATGGAAATTATTTAGGTAGGGAATTATGGAGTGAAAAAGGAAAATAGTAATTTGGATCGAAAGAAATTTATGTTGTCTTATGAACTACCTTGTAAATGACTGCATATATTTCCATCTGAATTTCAGTGGTTAGGAATAGACATTTCTCCACTCTTGTCTGGTATTGAAATTAATTTCCCTAATCATGACATAAGGACATTCTGAAAAGATCATCCAAAAAGTTCAAGATACAGCATTAATTAAAAAACTAATAAGGTTATTTAATCTTGAGGATGAATCATGGGGAGAACACAGTTTTCTGTAGACTAATTGTTATTACAGCAGAGTGAGTGTCTAGGAATATATTATTTTGCTAGGTAAAGTCAAATGACTTGCCTCTCTAGAGGCTTGGTCAGGGAGAACCCTTGTCTATTTGAGTAGTCCAATGAGTCCACTGAGTCCAATCATTTTAATAAAGACTCAAATATACCTCAGGATTTTTGTTTTGGTTTGTTTTGCCTTTTGTACTAACATATGAAAATGGCAGTTAAAAAGAATCACAACAGATGGTTTGTGCATTCTGTTACAAGAAGGTGATAGGTGCTCTATTAGTATGCACATAGCATTTAGTATGCTAGAAGTTTTAAAGAAAAGTATCTTTGTGGCCTAAAATAAGAAGCAAAATGTCATTTTGTCTCCTTTTTCATGATAGAAAGTATATTTCTGTATATATATGTGTCTATATGTGTAAATACAGATAGATAAGTGTGTATTGATATGTATGTAGGAATGCATATGCACATACGCACATAAATATATGTACACACGTGCACATATATAGAAGCCTATACAAACTTGTATTTGCATGCCATGAAGATGCACGTGTGTGTGCTTCTTAAAAACTAAAACAAGAAAGGGTATGTCACAGTGTAAATCTAATTGCTTATCTTAAAAAAATGAGAAAATACTCTGTATCAACAATATCTTACTAGTGCTTATAATAGCAGTAGCTGTAAAAATGGCAAAATAGGTCAAACTTATTTAATTATGCATGTTCAAGAAATTCTATATCTAAATTTTAAACCAACATTGATTGAATTATTGCCATTTATAGTTTTTTTTCTGCAACCATGCTGTCACATCATTTTTGAGTTATACCTATTCATGTCATAAAATGCCCATGTGTATAATAATGACATACTTTTAATTATATGTGAAGGTGATCCGTCACAACTCAGTACACTATTTGTAAGCATGACCATGTTTTTTCAACCTCATTGACTAAAGTTATGTTTCTAAGGTCATGTATAGATGTCCAAGTAAAAAGTGATATAGCTTTCAGATTTCATTACTAGCAGTTTTCTCAGACTCATTTTCCAAGCAAACAATAATCAAAGAGATATAATTCCTTTAAAGTGAAATGTCACTGAAAATTGGGATACTTCTGTTTAAGCAGGTAAAACGTGGTTGCAATAATTTGCTTTAAGGAAACATAGTGGTCTAAATGTATTAGGCAAGATTTTGTTTGTTTGTTTCTATTTTTTTTTTTTCTCTTTCATAGTGTTAATGAGCAAATGTAGAGCTGGGATACCAGGAAGATAATAATTTCAGAAGTAGTGATAACTTTATTCAATATCATATTCCTTTGATATATGTCCAAACCATTGCTCTTTGGATGCAACACTACAATAAAAAAAAATAAGTGTTCAACAGCTTTCTATGTCTTTTGGGAGCAGTTCTTTCCCAGAATGCAATCCTTCAGTTTAGTACTATGATTATCCTTTTTTCTTAACTATACTTCTGCACATTTGACCAATGGTGAAATGCCAAATGGATAGTTTCTAGTTTACTGACTGACTGGTATTTCTTTTTATTTTTGATGTATTTTCTTCATTACCTCCAGCTGCCCCAGTTTTCACTAAAAAATACAAATAGTCATATTGCCCTTTTAAATATTTGTAAAATTATTATGTAGAAAGAAACCATGGAGAAGTTCAAAAGAAATACATTTTTCTTTTGGATGAAAGTGAAACTTAGTTTAGTATTCCTTCCCATTTTCACAACTTACCATTATAAGTTTTCTGTCAGAGGCTGAATTTCCTCATGCTTTTTTCAGCATATGCAGCAGTTCTTATGACTCCACTTATGTCTTTGCAGATATTTCTCTCTTCAGGAACATCATCCTTTACAGTGCACAGAACACTATCATCTAAACTGAGATTAAAAAAATCAATCAATCAAACATAAACCTCATATCATATACAGTATATGTCTCAGAACTTCATACTACAATACTACATACTACAGCTATTATTATTTCTTACTGAATTTGAATTACCAGGTGCAAACAATTTAACAAATTTGCCAAGTTTTCTTTTCTAAAACTGTAGGAATTTAGCGTTTAGGAAACCATTTTAAACATATTCTTACAGAGACATATTAATAATACAGATTTTTCAATTTACTTTGCTTCCCTAAAAGTGAGATGTCTGGCTTAGGAGTCACATTGCCAACATATGGTAGTAAACAGGTATATATAGTTTAAGAGATTATCTAGGCAAAGACAATCTGACAAAAGTTACACAAAATAAACTGTCTTTCTGTGATGAATGAAAGTACATTAGTTAAACAAGTGAAAGCAGGAAATATAAAAATATTCGGTCCAAAGACAGCTTAAAATAGTTATGGAAATTCCAGAGGGTCTGACATTCAGGATGAACTTTGATTACCAGTGCTCAGACAGTGTTATTGTTGCTAGATATAAGTGAACCACAGAACCCAAAGCGACCAGATATCTCTAAGAAATAAAAGTATCAAGCATGGTGCTTTAACAATTGAACATTTCAGTGAATTTATTTTCAGTTTGACATCCCTTCAAAACAGATTTTGTGCCATCTCAATGTAACATATATCATACTTGTAGAATCACTACCTTTTTTGGATACCACACTTCACCAAAAATTGATGTGATGGGTTGTGCCCTAAATAATTACATTACTCCAAGTTCGGTAAGACAGTCTAACATTTGAAGAGGGCAGCCCATATACAACCACCAAAGCACTCAGTGAAAATACAGTATGCATCTATAAAATGAAAACAGAAAACTTTGTATAATTTGACCAAGAGAAAAGATATTTAAGAAATCAAGCCCTATTAGTTCTGGTGCAGGATGATTTTTCTTGTGTATAGAGTAGTTGTAGCTTTTAGTTAGAATACTAGCAATCAAGTCTTGGTTATAAACAAAGCTTCCTTAATGCTGTGGTGATTACTAAGACTCTTGGGTCTTTAAATTCAAAATTGGCTATGAAACATTATACAATATTTTTAATAAAAAAAAATAGCATGGAGAAAACATTAAACAAGACAGACTGAAAAACATCCGTAAGGAGAATGTGTCCTCACTGTGGTTTAATCTATTGAATTTTCCTTTACAACATGTGAAGGGACAGTTATTGTGTCTCAGCTGAGAAACAATAATATCTTTAAGACAGGCCAGCCTGTCTTACTTGATACCATCAGTCTGTACCCCAGGAGTAAAAAATCGTATGTTGAACTGCACTTTTTTTTCTTAATAAAAGAGTAATGTTGTATTGTCTAATATTCTTGATTTTTTTTAATCTTGATTTTGCATTTGGATTTTGCACTAATGAGTTACTGATGTTCTCAGGTGACTGAAAGGTGTTGCTGGTCTTGTAAAGGACAAATCATTCACCTATTATGTCCTGAACAACATTAGGACAACATTAATTGTTGTCCTTAACAGTTAGGAAAAAAGATATCTTGTTCGTTCTCAAATTACAGGTAGGAACACAGGGAAGCCGTCTTACTATGCACTGTAGAAGGATTCAATTCATTTTAGACATTAACATTTAGATGACATTTGGATGTTTCTTCTTTCACTCGTGTCATACCCAATGGAGAAGAATTTGCACTTCTAAGCCATGATTCGGCTGACATCTTTCAGATGTCTGTAATGAAAAGGCATTAATCATGCTTCAGAAGTGGCTAGATGTCTATAGTAGCCCATCCAAAGCTTCCATGAAGTATGTGAACTATGTGTAGAATTATGTAGAATAGAGAAAGGCATAATCAGAATTTTCCACTTATAATGGACTTTTATTACAAAGAAGGCAGACTGATGCCAATCAAATTAACTCAAAATGGTAAGAAGAATGAACTAAAAGAGAAAAAGATGCCTTTAACAATTGAACATAGAATAAATGTTATTTATTTTGTCATATGTAGACACAGTTAGTTGAAATTGCAACTGAAAATAAAAAGAAAACATTTCATTTGGCATTTCATTTGCCAAAAACTTTCAAATAGATCTTAATAATAAAATTTTTAAAACTATAAAAATTGCTAATCAAGATAGAAAATTCTGCAAGTAAATTCAAATTTTAAAGTTATTCCTGCAATCAAAAGTGTTTGAAGTGTAATAAACATTTATTTGACAGTTGATAAGGTTAAAAAAAAAGCTTTATTTTACTTTTTGACATCAATGAAATTTTTATTTTCCGCTTTTTGTATACTTTTGAAAGTGTTTAAAAGCTGCAGATGATAATAATTAATTAATTAATTATTTGGAGATATTGTTGATGAACATTGCTGAATTTAAATTCGTGTGTAACTGTAGGCTCAGTCCCAGGTATTTATTTATGTCTGCTACTAATTGTGACAAAAAATAATTTGATATCTGTTCACTGGTAGTGTCTGTTCCAAATTTGGTATTGCTCAAGAGGATCTAATTGGAAGTTTTGTAAGAAACCTTGTAACATTTTTGTTACATTAGCCCTCAAAGGTTATTTTCCTTTTTTTTTCTTTACTAAAATTTTCCATAAATAATTAGTGTGGGAATAAAAAAATCTGAAAAACATTTATTTAAAATGGTAATGTAATAAAATGTTCCTTTTTTTTTTTGTTAGGTATTCTTGCTTTCTTCTAAACAGAACTTAACAACTCAACACTTGTCTTAATATTTTATAACCTTAAACCTTATAAACCTTATAAAAGTTTAACTCTGATATCAAAGTTTAATACATCTGCAAAAAATAGTTGCTGAATAAGAATATTTTGAAAGAATTTCTTTAGCACAAAGAAGAAAGCACTGAAGTCATTTGTGAATATTTCATGTTACAAGAACTGGCTTCAATGTCAACCTTCATGTTTTTTTGACAAAAAGACCATCAGAAACTTAGTCATAACCTTTGGAAAAGGTTACCTTATTAAAAACAAAAACAGAAGTGTATGAAATGCTTGCAAGCTTTTATATTTTTAATATACAAACTTCTAAAATCAATTAAAAATATGACAACTTGGGGATAAGTGTATTTTGAAATAGGTTTTGGTCAAAGATTTTACCTTCCCCAAAATATTTCAAAATAAAATGAATGAAGGAGAAATGGTTAATATGTTGATGTGTATTCCAATTTGAAGTCTTTATAAACCTTATTTTAATTTTAATTAGTATCAGCTGAAGGATTTTCTAGTTAATTTCAAAGGAATATACCATATTGTTTAGGTGATCCTGCTAAAAACAAACAAACAAAACCGAACTTTTATTTCTTAAAAATTCAGGGGTTTTTGTGTGTATGTGCATGTGTGTGTGTTTGGAAGTCTTGTTTTTGCATTTTTCAAAGAAATAAAATATTATTTTTGGTCTTTTTTTGAGGGGGTCCTTTTTTTTAACACCTCAAGAACCAATAAAAATTACCATGAGAGCAAGAGGGTTTTAGACAGTTAGACTTGATAATTTGCTAATGTCGAGTTCTGCCAGCCATAGGAAGGCTGCTCAAAGCTGTATTTGGAAGGTCTATATTAGTAAAATCTTCCTAAAATAATAAAATCTTCCTTAGAATATGGTTGATGTGTATGCAATATTTTTGTCTCTGATCCTCTACTCAGAAATAGCTATGTCGACTGAAAGAAAATTTATTTCCATCTGTCTTTTCGTGGCTTCTGAACCTTGCCCCAAGTTCATTATCCCTGCCATATAAAATATTTTCATATATATTAAATTACTAAGATTTAAATAAAATGTAAGCTGCAAAAAATGCTTTCACCTTGAATGATTACACATTGTTATCATTTACTCTCTATAAATTTCTTAAATCTCCTACTATGATAGAGGAGATAAGTTTTGATTGTGTTCAAAATCATGCTTGGTATTAAGAATTTGGGAAAAAGGGCAAATGTCCATGTTTATATTATTTCAGATATTGCGTCTCTTGAGATCCTTGAGACATTAAGATTGAGTATATGGCAGTGGAACTGAAGAACGTAACTGGATATCATAAGTCGTGCTTGGGTAGATTTACTGTAAATTATTTCTAGTGATGATTTACAAGAAAAGGCAAAATAGAGCCCTTTGAAGGGCCAACAGACACTTTCTTGAATGTGACCTCAAAGATCTAAACTGATAAAGTTAACTTTTCCTAATTAATCTGAATGGGAACTGTGAATGATTGTTCATATTTGAGAATATCAAAAAAAAAAAAATTGAAGTGAACTCTTATGCTTTTTGAAATTTGTCTTTTATACATAGTTCTCAGTGTTTCCTGTTCTCTTCTCTTAAACGTCTTGCTTTTTTTGCTTCTTGTTAATTGCATATATCTACCTTAGCAACATATGGAAAAGAAAAAGAAATACTAATGAGCAGTGGGTCAGTCCTTTTTGGAAAATCTGAACTGGGAGGTTGGGTAGAGAAGCCTTGTTAAATTTGTTAAATTTAACAAGTTGTCAATAAATGGTAAACTCTGTAAGTAAGCATCATGCTGTATTGCTGTCATGCCTCATGAAGATGTTACTTTATTAACTGCTAACATAGTAAAATCCCTAGGCATGACCAGGGACTCAATTCAGTTTTTCATATTAAGTGCAACTAGTAGGGTACAATATGTACTCTGCTGTACTGAAAAATATAGCCTCTGCAGGAATTATATTACCACTTCCCCCCTCCCCCCCACCCCCACAAGTGAATCAGACAACCACAAACTGTTTTCCTCTCTAACTATATTAATGAAAGTCCCCACTATAAGTTTTCTCTGGAGGCAAAAGTCCCACAGTTTACTGAGACACTGCCCAAGCTCTCTGTACCTTTTACACAGGTATGACACTAACTCCTGAGCACACAGATCTTCATGGAGACCTTTCCAATCGGAAAAATTTGGTGCTGGAAAATTGACTCTTCGGTTTACATACAGAAGGAGGGCAGTTGGGAGATGCTATTAATAACTGATATTCTCAAAGAATAAGCAATGCATCAAAGAAATAACCAGGGATAATAACTTCCAGTCCATGTTATCTGTTCTGGATCATCTTCAATTTGTGGTATGCAATTCAAGAGATGATTATAAGAAATATTTTTCTTAAATCCAATCATTGTGGTCATGTGCGAGATGCACTTTAGAGCATGCATAGACGCACACATACAGAGATTGTTTTTCCTTTCTCACAGAATAAAGATACTAAAAAACTTTTAGGGAGGAAAAAAATACCATGCATGAATTTTAATATTTTAGGAGAAAAAAAAAGGCTTATTAAGAAAGTAAAATTATAAAACTAATCAAAGAATATGAAACTAACAGATGAAAAGATCCAAAAACTAATTTCTAGCAGAAACTTAAGAGTGATTAAAAATATTTTGAGGCAGTAATTTTCAGTGAAAAATCCTATGTGCTCTCATTAAAAGTTATTTTTTCTAAACAGTCCCTTTTTAAATGCACTAACCTTTCTTTACCAGCAAAGCAGATGTTTGTGGGGTTTTCTAATTATTGTTTATCATTATTTATAAAATAAACTGGCTTTATAAAATAAACAAAGATTCATAGTAGTAATTTTGCATAAATGAGAGATAAAGGTATGGCCTAGGTGACCATGTTCTGATCTCAGTAAATTCGTAGAAGTCTAGAGTAAGACTGGAGTCTCAATGAATACTCTTAAAAATTAATCACTCTCACCTCACCTTTTTTTTTAGGAACATAAAGACAAAAAAAAAATGCTAGCAGACCAAAAGTCCCAGTGTCTATCTTAGGAAGTAGTTGCTTCTCTATCAATATAAGAGTATATATATATTTATATATATATATATATTTAAATGAATTAGAAGTAAAGATATATTTTTCCATATTTCTGAAAATCAAGAATTTTATACTTTCAAATATACTATATGTTGTTTCTTATGCTCTATTTATATCATTTTTTCTTAAATATAACTGCAATTGTTGAACTCTTTTTAAAATTAATGTCACACCACAGTGACAGCAATACAGAACTAATACTTCAGCAGTTTCTTATTTTATTTCATAGAAAATTTGTGGGTCAGTATCAGATTGTTCTGACATTTTGTTATTTTCCACTTCACAGATTTATTCTAAAACCTTTTAATAATTTCAGCTTGTGATACTTGACAGATTTTGTTTCCAATAGATGGAAGATGTCTGGTCAGAGAACCTTCCTGTATTTCTCCATGAATGGAAATAAAAAAATAGAAAAAATCCTGGCTGAAGTGTAAGACTTCATAGTCCTACATATTTTAAAATCTAAGGGATCACAGTCCCATATTTTACAATCTAGAATAATTATTTTTATATGAATTTCTTTTTCATTGCCAGATGTGTGTACTTGATTTAAAGTAAGTCTGGCAGGCAAAGGAAAAAAAAGGAAAGGAAAGGACATCTAAGTACATAAAAGTGAAGGGCTGAAGGGATGTTCAGTACCTTACATTCATCCTATCAAGCTTTCCTAAATGCATAAAAATATAGATAAAATACAACAAAACAAAACAAGCCCCTCCGCCATCCTATTTTTTTTGACTGAGGTTATCCTTTCCTTTCCTTTCCTTTCCTTTCCTTTCCTTTCCTTTCCTTTCCTTTCCTTTCCTTTCCTTTCCTTTCCT
>JAWLRI010000839.1:429404-444477 GCA_034781795.1 Crypturellus tataupa | reverse complement strand
TTTTTTTTTTTTTTTTTTTTTTTTTTTTTTTTTTTTTTTTTTTTTTTTTTTTTTTTTTTTTTTTTTTTTTTTTCTGTACTAATTTAGGACAGAAACCTATTCCACTTCAAAGACACTGTTGCTTATAGTATTTTAAATATTTTTTTAAAAACACATGTTATTGTGTTAGATAGCTACTCGCTTCATGGCAACATGATTTGACAGGCAGAATTGCCTACAGCTAAGTCTCTTTAAACAACATAATGCTATTAGGAGTCTTTAAAAATAACATAACAGGATGCCGGCATGTGGGCAGTTTAACTGATATCCAACTGTTTATAGTACAGAAAATGGCATAAGGGGACTTCATTATGTCCAAGACTTATGTCAAAAGGGAATAATTTTTACTGTGCAGTTGTATTTTGTGTTCACATAAAAAAATATAGTGTTAATAAGTGTACTTGGGGGAAAAAAAAGAAAAAAAAAAGAAAAAAAAAAGAAAAAAAGCGCATGTAGTAGTCCTGGATATAACATTAAAATAAAATAAAAATAGGGAAATACAATTGTTCATTCTACAAATTCTTATGACTTTGCCTAAATTCTGAAATCTCTTCAGAGTTTCTTTGTCCAGAGAGCCAACTCATCAAATATTTTTTGTTTTAGAAGAGAATTTGTTTATTTTTTTATTATTATTTAAATTGGTCACTTTAGTTAATTTTTCAAAGAGTAATTTTCTCAAATTTTGCAAATACTGGGAGTGCTTTCCACTAATTTTCCAGACCCACTTTGAGTGGATATAGTGTGTAGTGTACTTGTATAGTGATACTTCCTCCTAGACTACAGCAAATGTGCATATATGTATGTGTATGTATATATACGTCTTTCACAAGCTCGGCTCTGTCTATAGAATTACTCTGGTGAAATTGTAATGTCACTATTGCTTCAGGATTCACAGGTGTAACAAAATAAAGAGATATTATCAGCAAAACAACCTTTTTGTCAGTAACCTTATTGAAACTTGCTTGAAGATCACAATAGCAACTGTTTCTCTTGCATGACTTTTCTCATCTCCACATCCCAAGGCATACTAATTCCTTTAACCTGTGCTTTGGTCATTTAACAAGTACCAATCCACAGATGTAGATGACTAGCAACTATATCCGCTGCTATAATTCGTTATACTGATCATTCTAGTAAGTTCAGCAGCTGTTCTGTGGGGATCATCTTGCTCCATGTCTTGCTGTCTACTTCTCAAGGCTGCACACCTCTGCCAACTTGTCTTCTTCAGCAACACAAAGTTTCAATGTGGATTTTTCATTAGTATTATCAAAGAAAAACAGCTCCTCTTGCTGACCTTGATCCAGATTTTGGCACTGACTGGTGTGGAGAGCGGTAGAAAAGGGTATTACAATCTCATGGTCAGATTAAGAGTACATCTGCATAGAAAGTCTAGAAGGATAAATGCATTCTCCCTCATAATTTGAAAAAAAAAAAAAAAAAAAAAAAGTTCCATAACTTCCTCTAAAATTCCCTCCAAAATTAATTGTATATTAAATTCCCTCCAAATTTAATGCACAATTGGTGTACATATGCACAAGTATGATACAGAAAGAATCTTGCATGCAGCTAGGTACAAACCCCATTGCTACCTCTATGTAGATAAATTTACAGTCCACAGGATAAAAATATAGGAAAAAATATTGAAAGAAGAGGAAACAGATATTGGAAGGGGTGAAGAAACAAAGAAAATAAAAATAAGGCAAAAATAGTTTTAAGGAGAACAAAACTTTTAGACAAAAATATGAAAACAAAATAGAGAAGATTGTAAAAACGACAGGTGAAATAATGTGTAAGCAACAGGTTGACCAGAGTTTGTAGGTATTATTTTTAATAGAATTACAAGGTTAACGACAAAGAGGACGCTTGTTCAAAATTCCTGTTGACTGTGAAAGCTGAATATATTTTCTGCTGAAGACAATGTGAAACTCATTCTTCTCCCTCATTTAGTCTACATATGATAATCTCCTTGAGAATGCTCAGGAACATTTTCTATCATAATGTTTCAAAGTAAGAATTTCTACATAGAACTAAACAGCTGAAAACTAATGCAAAATAATTCTTGATACATAAAGCAGTCAAGTTTTCTGTTTAAAGTAACTACTTTTTTTTTTCTATTTAACTGTTTCAAAATGTAAATTATTTTCTCTCATGCCAGCAAAATTAATGATAACTAGGGAACTCAATTCATGGCTATTTGAATGCCAGTCTCCATAATATATCTTGTTTAGTGTTCTGTTGCAGAGATAGATTTATTCTTCATATCTATTAAACCGTTTCTGCTATTAATTTTTTTCTCATTCTAAATGATTTAATGACTATTCTCACTTAGTAATAAAAATGATATTTTATCTCTTGGTTTACTGCTACATGTATTTTTATTCTGCTCTGTTTAATTATGAAATTCCCATAGATAAATAGGTAATAAGAAACTCAGAAGACTTCTAAAATGAAAAAACATGTACTTATGTACTTATAATAATAATCTGTTATCTTCTGTGAATCAGGAAGGTTTTTATATTGAAAGAAGGATATTTCTAAATCTAAAATGCTCGGTAAATGAAATATGCAGTCTATGATTTTTTTGTACAGGAGTAAACATAACTTCTTTTTTTTTTTGCAAAATTTGACTATTATCAAATTAATATCTTTTTAAGTACCCTGAAAATATCAAATAACGTCTCTGTTCATTGTTACTGTAAAACAAGAATAAAACTGAAAAAATACACAAACAATATTTTTATTCTCATTTATTTGAAAAGACTGATATGTATTGCCACTTAGTTCCCCATTTAGTAAAGCTGTTGTAATAGGCAGTAACTCAGTACCTATTACAAAGAACAGACCCAAAATTTATGTGTAATCCCTTTCAGGACTTAATAGATACCCTTTTACAGTATTCTTTCTGATGTCATATTGCATATGTCATTATGCAAAATGTAATTTTTTAACTTCGAGATAATTTCTAAAATTGGAAATGAAAGCAATAAACTTAAAAATATTTTTATACCACTTGGAAAGTTTTAAGTTGTGTAATTTAATCAGGCAATATGTTTTAAATTGCTAGTCTGGTGATTAATATCCCTACCACAGAATGTCTTTACTTATCTCCTGTCTAAAAGAATCTGAGGATTCATTTCTGTATAACCCAAGACACTGGACAGAAGAATAGTGTTGTCCTAGTTTTCACTCCCGTATGGAAATGATCTTAGAAGGTGTTTGTGTTTCCTTCAATTTAAATTCAGAGAGGAACTGTAGTCAGGAACTGCAGACAGTTGGTAAAAGAGATAAAAGATGTCCATGAAAAAGATTGTCTGATTAAGAAAAAGTAGGATATAGAGATTAAGGGAAAATTTAGTTTCTTCTAGTGTTTTTAAAAGATACTATAACTGGCTACAAGCTAAGTATTGTCACATTAATTCTAAAAAAATAATACAGAAGTGGGTATGGAAGGCACTATGAATGAATTAATATAAAACAAAAGAGTTTTGTGGAAGACTAGTTATAACAAATCAGCTCATTATATAAGCAGGAGATGGAGACAATTTTATGACACACTAATACATTTTGACACCTGTAACTTTTTTTATTAGTCTTTCATAACATTCTAATTAAAAGGGAGGAAAACAGCACACACAAACACAGATAGCTGAAGCATAATCTTCATTTAATTCATTAATTTTGTTAAAAGCCAATCAAATACTCAACACTTTTTGCTATTCAACATGTGCTGTGTGTTCAACACTGATAAATATCTCAGTGGTCTTAAAATATATAAATGATTTCTTGATTTAATCTTCTGATGCTTCAGAAATTATGGAATCAGTGACACAGATAAGCCTGGATCACAGATAATAATGCTATAATTCAAAAAGAATACGTCTCAATACAAGCTATTATGAATGTGTGCATGTATGCGTATATATATACAGGTATATATATGCTAAGAGTATAAAACATGTTCGTGAGATAGGAAATATTGAAATACATGTGCTCTAAAAAGAGGGCCAACAATTTTGGATCCAGAAACACAAAAAGATCAAGACATCAAGTAAGAGTATAGATACAAAAGTAGTATATGTCATCAGTGAAACCATTAAAGGAGCCAGCCTGTGCTGGCTTCCACTTTCAGAAAAGCATGAGCCATAGAGAAAAATGAGCTGGTAAATCTACTTTTCTGAAAGTTAGCAAAATAAAGCAATTTGTTTTCTTTACCTGAAGAGAAAATTGACAAAGGATCACATCAAGCACCAGATATACTTTCATGAGGATGCATTTTCACCTGCTAGGCTAGTCTTTATGTAAGGCAAAATTGTTACTTTTTAAATATATGCTTTCTGTGTTTCTGGAGTGAGACTTAAGTTTTTTTATTACAAAACAAAAATTCTTTCTGATCCAGGAAAGTATGTAAGAATTTTACCCACCTGAATTGTGTGGATGCTTCTACAAAAGTCCATGGAGTTATCTTGAATGCTTTTTTCCAGATGACTATGGCATTTTTATCACCAGGGTATTGCAGCATGTCTTTTCATGTCATGTTATGTATTCATGACTGCATATGCCCTCATTTGTACTAGGTCTGATTCTACCTCTGTGGCTCTCAACCGTGTGGTTAATACATTTTTAATGGTAGTCTGTGACTTTTAGTAAAAAATTCTTCTAGGGATATTGGCCACAGAAGTTGGAATTCTTTGAATATGTTCAAGACATAGTAGTCAAGGAAGCTGGCATGAACTAGCTCAGATGCTCCTAACAAGCGTGCACACTAATAATAAAAGATGTGCTTTAATAAATATTTAGGAATTTTATTCTATTTTAAGATACTTAATCTGTTCAACTTCTGTCATAGTGAGGCAACAATAATTATTTGGCTTTGTTATATAGGCATATATATAGGTATGTTTATAAAGGCATATATAGGCAACAACAGCACAAAGCCAAATAATTATATATATATATATTTATGTATATACTGTTGGTATATAGACAAAGTTTTCCTAATACAATAACATGTATAAAATGAGGGATGAAATAATGTGAAAAAAAAGAACAACCTTCTCTGTCTTTTCTTTTCTTTTTTTTTTCTTTCTTTTTTTCTTTTTTTTTTTTTTTTTGAGTTTCCAAATTCCTCTGTCTTTCTTGACCTACAATCTTTTAGAAGGAAAAATTCCTTAAGAGAAAGTGTCTTAATATCAAATATACTGGGTGGTAGTAGAATGAACTCTGAAGTGTATTACTTAAATCTGCCTTTTCTCAACACCAACAAAGGAACACACAAAGAAAATCTTATGTCTTATGCTTTTGTAAATTTACTGGAGGACAGTATACTTAAAAACAAACAACCAAACAAAAAACACAAAAACCCTCAGTTCTCAAGCTACAGTACTTTGAAGAACAGTGCTTTTCTTCATCTGACTCTAGAAAATGTTTATTTAGACTTATTTATCCTTATCTGTGTTGACTTACCTTTGTCAGATTTAGCTAAAAAGAAAGTAAGATTTTTAACTAAAGCAATGTATTAATTCCCATGAGATTTAAGCTTAGTTTTTGGCTTTACCTTAAGTATTCAGTCTAATTCTGTGGAGAATTCACTTAATTTCAATGCTTTCACATGATTTCTAATACAAAGATATTACAATTAACTTTGCATTTTGCTTCACGGAAGACATTATTTTTATAAGTGATATCTGGCTCTCTGAGATTTGTTTTTAATGTGCCAGTTAGAGCAAAAACTCTAATGTTACATCTCCATAAGCCGCTAACCCTTTAGTAGGTTTTACTATTATTAAAATGAAAAAGAGATATAATATCTAGAAAGTAGTAGTTGTATTAGAAACAGAGCTGAACAGCTAGATTTTTCTTCTGCTTTTTGTATCAGAGGATTTGCTTAGGCTATGACTATGAATACTGATGTATATATGCAATCATGCATTTGTTCTCCAGCTAAACTTGTTTTAGGGGAGGGAGAATTGTAATCCACAAGGTGATAGTTTCATGGTTTTTGTGAAGTATTGGTGCCAATGTTAATTTTTCTGGTAATAACTGTCTTTGTGAGTGTCTTTAATTCATCTCAAAACAAATTTTTATCATTAATTTATCAGTTAAAAAAGCATTTTGTAATTTTGCATATATTTGGCGTTTTGTAATTTTGCATATATTACTTAAATATAATTATATTTTAAATATATTTAAAAATACAAAATAGAATGAAAGTCTTGCACTACTAAAACTGAGGTCAGTGATTAAATGTGCAATGGAATTTGAAGCTAATCTGTAATATGTTTAAAGTACTATTTTTGACCTACTTTTTAGCTGTGTACCATGTGAATTTATCTAATTAAAGCTTGCCCCAAACAGAAGCAAACAAGAAAAGGGAAAACTAATTCAGTATAAGCAACTTCCTTGTTCATATTGGAAAGCCATAGAGAAAGAGGCTAGAGTAATTAGATCCTCTAAAAAAAACCTAGGAGATTATTAAGAAATTAAAAAAAAATCAATTTAAGAGAAATAAAGCCATCTGCTCAAGTCGAGAGGTGTATAACTTCTGACTGTTTATAGATGCTCTTCTTCACCTTTTTTTCTTTCTTTCATTTGCTGAAATGAACATTATTTTTTGTTTAAAAGGGCATTTTTTGTCAATGAGCAACACTACTCAAATTTAATCTCTGCCAAAGAGTATAATGTTTAGTTGAATTTGCCCTATTGAACAAGAGCATATCATAAAAGAACTGCACTTTAGGGGTGCACGCTCAAAGGGACCATGAAGCGAACAGATGCAACTCTTGAACTATGACATTCTTATCACTGCTGTAGATTATGTTGATACTAAATCACTGCTGTAGATATGTTGATACTAAATCACATCATTCAACATTTGTTCCAGGATGTAATTGCCTTTTTTTTTTTTTTTTTGCACACTGATTAATGTCCGTAAAATAGAGCTATGTATTATTTGCACTGACAATGAATATTAAGGTTTTTAAAATAGCTGATTTAAGAGTATTGAACAATTTAATGTAGTGTGGTTAAAAAGAGAGACAGAGACAGAGAAAGAGAGAGATGTACATGTAATGTGGCAGCTGTACCGAAAGGTAAATACTAAGTCATATCTGCTATGGGTAGATAGCTTTGAAAAAAAATAATTGGAAAAAAGTGTCTATGGTTAAATGGATTAGAAGACATTTAAATATGTGCAGTATATTAAACAATAAATGTGTCTTTCCAGCATTTGTAAATGGAGTTGGATTAATTGTTGCAGTGAAAGATATGTTTACTATTGACAAGATGCTACTGAACAGCTTAAAGAGCTTTATGAGATTAATTGTGAATACAAGCTTGAATCCTTTAGAATATACAGCTCATCAATATACATGAAATGAGCATTCAAAACAAACATCTATTAAAAACACATAAAAAGCTGAGGCAAAATAAACCCCATCAATTGATGGTTAAGGTATTATTTTTACAGACCAAGAAATCGTAAGAAAAAAACAACAAAAAAGACAAACTGTTTAAAATCTCTGGTCTTGTAAAAAGACATCCAAATAGATAGGTGCATGTTATTTTCTTTTTTCTTTCCTTCTTTTCTTTTCTTTTTTTTTTTTTTTTCTGCTGACAGCAAGCATGGCATTGCATACAAGGCAAAAAATCTGAAATTCCAGTCATATAAAAATATCAAGACAAAATGGAAAAATAGATGTGGTGAAAATATGCTGTAATAATAGTTTAATTAAAATTTTAAAATCTTCCACAATATATTATGGAAGATAATTATGCAAACTCAAATCTGTCCTGTCTTAGTTATTATGATTTGGAAGTGTACAGTGGGAAAATGTGGTATGAGATACACTGAACTAGGCTTTTGCTATGTCCATTTATAAAGTTGGAGGATTAAGAATGATCAGCAATGTGAAATAGGCCCACACAATGGGTACTGCTATGTTTTTATTTAGATAGATTATAATATTGCGTATGCAGAATATTAGATTTTGAGTTTAAGACTGTCTCTAGCCTTTAGCTGATATTTTTTCTTCTACCTAATCTCCTCTAAACCTATAGCTGGCACATTCTTGTTACACAATAAAGCATACTTAGACGTGTAGAGAGGACTTCCAACCTCTCTTAGCATGTCATCAAATGAACAAAAACTTTTCCTGGGTTGTGTAACTGTAGAGGCAAACATTGTCAGGATAGACAACCAAAGAACCTAGTCCCATTGCATGAACTAATTCTTCTTAACACTGCACTGTTAAGGACTCCTAGTCTTCGCAACTGTGCTCAAAGGCAAAGATATAAGCAAATTACCAACCGAGAAAGGATTTGTGCCTCTTCATCTCTGACCTATACTTGTGCTACCTGCAGCTCTGAGAAAGGCTCTTTCAGTCATACAATATAAAGAAATTTGGTCTCATTCCTTTCATTAGTACTCACTGCTGGGTTTAGCAGCTGTTATGAACCAACAAGGTTATTTGTCTTTCCCCTCTCTACCTATAGAAAAATAGGAGACTGTTATCTCACTTCTTAAGTTGTGCATTTTGCAGTATCTGTGATGATTGTACTTAACTCTAACTTTGACTTATTCTCATACCTGAAGCAGATTTTTATTAGATCTCTAGTATTAAAGGTGAATCACCTGCCTTATTGAGTTCTTTTGCACAATTTAAATAAGATATAAGTGTTAAACAAGATATAAGGCTGAGGTAATATTTCTAAGAATAAAAGGAAAGGATCACATTTATTTTTATTTCAACTAGGAAGTGGAAGAAAACTTCTCTAAGATCTTCAGGGGTCATTTCATATACAATCTGACACATTACCCTTCTGAACAGAATAATAGATCTTGATGAGAAGGTTGCAGTGGCTCTAAAGGTTTAAAACTCTAACCTACAGATTATTAGTATTTAGTGTTAGAGAATTTTCAGTGTGAAATGGGTGTTAAGTTAATCTTAATTAACGTGTAAAGCTAAAGTTTGATGTAAAATCACTTTTTTCTTGAAATTGACTCTAAGAATACTTGAGGATTTGGTGTAGGAACTTAAATACTATAGCCTAATTAGTATGTTGATAGCTATGTATATATGCAAGAAGTTGAGACAACTTTTTATTGTTATTAGAACAAGGAAGAATTTGGTTTTGCTTGAGCTTTTTATAAAAGAAAATGATTTTTTCCACCAATTTTAGATTGAAAAACAGTGGCTTGTATTTCGAGCATGATTTATAAGACAAAAGCTACCAAAAAATGAATGCACATCTCTCATGCTTCAGAGTAGAATTGTTTTATATATAATTATTTTCTAATAAAATAAAACTAAAAGGTAACATTGTCCTCTCTAAAAAATTAAGGTAAACATTAAGGACACATAGTGAATGAAATTTAGAGGAAAAATGTACTTCATGAAACACAAAATCTATACATACCCCACAGGTTACACCATTGGATTTACAGCTCTTCCTGATACATTGGAATTTTGGTTGTTTGTTCACATTACAGCTATGCAAAATTGTATTTTGAGTCTACTCTTTTTGAATTATTCCACTGATCCACATGGGAAATATTTCTGTGCTAATGTGTAAAGACTGATGATGAAAAGTGCCTATTGAATCGGAAACAAAAATCTTGCTAAATGATCCATCTGCAGGACAGAAGTCCTTCCTTTCCCCAGGCTAATGAACTTTCTTTCTTTTCCTTCTATTGTTAGAGAGGTTTCCTATATGGCAAAGGACAAGGTGCCTATAAAGAGGTATCTATCCGCATCTATAAGGCTATTTTACCAGGATAGAGTATAAAATCTAATCTAATAGTCTTTTTATTGTGAATAAAATGTGATTTTAAAAAACATTTTCTAGTACATTATTGATATTACTGCTCTTTAATTAACTCCTCACCTTAATGTACTTAAGCTGCTCTCTGTGAGTCTTTAAACTAGTTTCTCTGCCAGTATGTTTGAACACAAGGTCTTCAAAAATACAGAACATGACAGTTTAGACAAATCCTTCTTCTTTCAGCAGAACATCCTCAAAAAACTTTCTAAATACAATCCATCTTTCTGCCAAAAACCTAAATCCTGTTGACTCTCACCTCAAGCCATGATGAAACAGAAGGCCTTTCAAGATGAAACATTGTACAACTTACATTGTAACTTGTAATTTCTTCATTTAGTTACCTAAATCAGATTGCTTTCAAGAAGGATGTCATTAGCTAACACCAGTTGACTGCTTCTGGCATTTATTGTTTGTTTGTTTGTTTATTTATTAGGAAGCAGCAAGCTGATTTTGGAAATACCACTTTATATGTTGAGGCCAGTGCCAACATGAAATAAATACAGTGATATGGAGGGAATGCATAAAATCTAGGTAATATTTGTATTTGATAGAAAGACAAACTTGTTAAGTCCAATGCCTGAATTTCAGAGCAAGAGAAAGTTATAAAATGAGTAAATTAGTAAAAGAGATCATATAAAGTCATGATATCTTTGCTATGGTTAGATGATACTACATTTTCACCTGTTTTACCTTCAAGTGCAAAAAAAAAAGCATTCAGTAGCATAAATATTTATGCCCCTTGTAAATGGGTCATATATATACAAATACAAATACAAATTATATATATACATATGTATATATATACATATTTGTATATATACAAATACAAATTTACCTTCTCATTTGTTTTTTCACCAATAAGTGGAAAAATATCTCTGGTTAATAATAGCTTGACATAAAATCAAATCTAGATACTGCTAGTATAAGTTTATTGGCTGTTTTTGTATGAATTGAGATAGAGTGGATTGCTGATATCTTTTGAGAATTAATGTCTTAGCCATACAATCCTTGAGACAAAAATTAACATCTTGAGCTGTACAGGGAAGTCAATAGGCAGACAATAAAGTTCAGAGAGCAATCAGGTCAAGCATACAACCTGTCCTTCAATATTTTTGCTTTCCTTTCAAAGTATCCCAAAGAATAACTAATTACAGCAGTCCACTCTAGAGAAGGTCACAAAGCCATACTTTAACAGCTGTGGTCATAATTCTTATGCAAAATGTGTGTAAAATAAGTGTACTTGGCTGCAAATCACTTGAAATTTCACAAAGATAACTGATCTTAGAGAATTGCTTCTGCATGTATACCTTTGCAGTACACTTAGCACAATTAACAAGACAATATAATTTCACTTTATTCTGTCTTCTTTTTATATTCATTAGTCTTTGCCTTGAGTTTAAAATATAATTTGCTTGCATCCAACAGAATAATGTGCAATAATAATATCAATTAAAATCTCAATCAAAAATCAGGTAGGCAGAAACTTTGGCTGATTATATAAATATATCTCCATCTGTGTTTATATATAATTATGTTTATATATAATTATGTATAAAATCTACAACAAATATCTAATGATTTATAGTCTGTGGAAAACACTAGAAGAGAAAGTGTTTGGGCTCTCCAGATGAACCCAACTCCCTTCTGTCCTAATTTAGTAGTTTGTCAAATGTGTGAAAAGTGGAATGTCCAAGGTTAGGTATCTACCCTGTTTTAAGGAAATCCAGCCTGTGGCTTTCCTGTCTCAAGGTACTGCCTTAAACACTAAAGGACTTCAGAGATCTTAATGTAATGCTGATGAAACTTTTCCTCTTGCATGAGGAACCTCATTAAATACAAGAAAAATGTGGCTTAGCCTAATGATTAGTCTGAGTGAGAAGCTGTCTTTTCTGGATATTTTCCACTAATATTCCACTAATAACTGTTGATATATATTCAGCAACATTTTGATGTATATGAATACTCCATGGTCAGAGAAGCAAAACGAAGTGTACTTTTTTCATAATTCTTATTCATTAATTCATTCTTTAAATTATTTTCCACTCAAGCTGCCCATCATCTTCTTTTTATTATTATTTATGTCAAATACATTGTATTTTTTCCCTTCTGTGTATATTAGGATGTCCTCACTAGCTTTTATACTTGCTTTCTATTTGGCAAAATTTCTCCTTTCACTTTAAAATTTTAAATAATTTTTATTATTAGAATTAAATTATCTTTGAATATTACCATTCTACCTTAAATATAACACTACAAAATTAGGGTTTACAATCAAGTATGTAAGAATGCAGAGTACTGGAGTAAATTTGTGGTGACATAAAAAATAGCAAATGTTATATTATTAAGTCTATTTTTTAATTTAAACTGTTCTTAAGAAGCACTAGGGTAGTCTTACCATAGAGTTAGAAATCCTTTCCTGTATAACTTTTGCTAAGTAAATTAATGGATTAAATGAATTCCTTATTATGATTACTATAGTCTGACATGCTTGTGAAATTATACAATGAAGTGGTTTTTTTATTTCAACTACTTTTCACATAACATTACAAAAAGTGGCTTTGGGGCAGGGAAGGGGGGAAAAGCAGTCTTTTTTAGAATAATATAATGTAGATGTATAATTTTCTAATTATGTACTTGTGAAAACCCAGATACATATATATGACATAATAACAAATATATATTAAATTAAAGACATAAAAGTAGAAATACTACTATTTGCTTAAGGAAGATGGCACAATAAATTCTTAAAAAATAAAGAAAGTTGTGAACTGTCATTTTCATAAAGTTAAATTTGATATCAAGGCAAAATATAATGACAAGTATAACTTTTAGAAGTTAAAATATTTAGAGTTTTAGATGGTCTAATACTGTTTTGGCAATTAGACTTTTCCAGACATATTGGATAAGTACAAGTTTGGAAGCAGTTCAAACGCCTAGACTCTCTTTTAATCCAGGATGACATCTGCCTTTGAAATAAACTCTGGATATGTCTTATCAATGACATTGTTCTAAATAGCGAAGGTGTCTTGTCAGGAGGAATACGTCATATGTTGCAGTATGTTACACTTATATGTTATAGCCAAGAGATTTCATATTACTATAGAATAAAATAATCCTTTTTTTCTAACAGAGATGAATTATGTCTAGCACAATGGAAAGGAGTCAATTAAATATGATTTCTTGGAAGTCTGTGGTCTGTCAGTAGTGTAATACATATCTGACAGAGGTCTGAATACAACAGATGTCTGAAACAAAAATCAGCATGTATGCACATGCTGATATATGTATGCACATGCTGATATATGTATGCACATATTATTATTATTTTTTTTTTGAATAACCAGGTATTCAAATGACAGGTATAATTTGTTAAGGAGCCAGTCTCATACATAGCTGTAATTCATTTCAATGTGTTTATTAAGTAATAATTGTGAGTATCCCTGCAGAATATTTATTCTTAATTTCTCTAAAAGGCTCACTCAAAATCTGTGGAAAAGACACAGAAGTTGATCACCTTGTTTGCTTCTATCTCACATTTTAATTTCTGGTCACTAAATTTCTGTGCCAATGTGTATAAGTATTTTCAAAAATAAACTAATTTACAAATAAACACACAATGTACATCTGTCATACACTGTTCAGCTGTACTTCTTAAATGTATTAGGATGGAGGAGTTACAGGTCGCCAACTAAGAAGAAAATTGTCTTATTTAGAATTTACCGATGTGAGGTTAAGGTTTTTGAATTTTCACTGGTAAGGTAAATCTCAATATTTTATTAAGGAGCTATGCAGAAGCTACATAATCTATTAATTATCCTTAATATGACTTGAAATTTTGAAAAAAAAATACAATTTTGTAAAATGGTAGATAATTTATCTTTACCTTAGAACAACTGAAGGAAATCTTTGTATTTGTTGTACAGCACTTCTGATAAAACTTAGAGCATGCTCATAGGTATTTGTTTATTTGCTAAGTTTGTGTATGCAAGATACTCAGGTGTGCAGAAAAAAAAAAAAAGCTGGCAACAAAATTCTCTTAGCTACAGACATCTAGGGCCAAGAAATTAGGCTATAATGTTGCCTAATTGTCACACTTTGTCCTGAAGAATTTGTAAGATAGTCTGAAGTATTGAAATTAGAAAACTTCTTATACAGTTTAGATTTTTAAGTGACACTAAAATGAAATTAATTCCACTATTAAGGTCTCTGTAACTATACATTGTGTAAACTACTCAGGCAGAAATTTTACTAAAGATTTGTCACACCTGTGTTTTTGTTACAGCTAGGCTAGTAATTATGGTGTTAATGTCATCTCTTTGTCCTGTAGCTGCCAAAAATATGGAAACATTAAATCATGTCTGGAAATGGCTTTTCAGCAAAGTAATATCAATAAAATAACAATAAATGACAGCAGATAATGCTTGCACTAGCTAATCAACATTAGCTGTCAAATAAAATAAATAGAGAGATGCTACCAAGGCAGTGCACAGTACTAGAAATGCACCTCTACTGCTGAAAGAGCTATTTAAACTGTTTGAGACAGGGACAGTTGTCGACATATTGGTGCATATCTTTAATAACAGAATGTATCATTTCCATCTTGCTCTTTCTCTTCCATTGCATCCTCCCATTTCCTAGTATAGATGAGTACTCTGCTGACCAAAAAAAAAAAAAAAAAAGTGGTATATACCAACAAACTCTGAATAGCTGAAACCATTGTCTCAGTTTGCTAAAATCTGATTGTCCCATAGCTGTTTCAATTAGGCTGAGTAGTAAAGCAAACAAACAATGAAACAAACAACAACAACAGCAAAATTCAACACATTCATTTTGGAGCTTTACATACAAAATGGTGAGGCAAAGCATGATATTATGACTCATTTTCTTTCTCAGATGCTCATTGTATCAAATGGAGTTTTACAGCATCGTTATGTCTGTCACCTTAAAGTGATTGGAGAAGAGTCTTAGTCAAGCCTAAATATTACTGCTACATAGATTATCATGTTTGATTTGTTGCAAAAACAATTTAAATATAATTCTACATATCTTGCATGTATAGAACAATTGTTTATTATCAGAATCATAGAATCATAGAATGCCTAAGGTTGGAAGGGAACTCTACAGGTCATCTAGTCCAGCCCCCCTGCACACGCAGGGCCACCTAGAGCACATGGCACAGGGCAGCATCCAAACGGGTCTTGAAGATCTCCAGGGA
>JAWLRI010000839.1:412975-428699 GCA_034781795.1 Crypturellus tataupa | reverse complement strand
AGCTCTGCCATGTAGCCAGTTGCCAATCCACCTCACTGTCCACTTATCCATCCCACATCTCCAGAGCTTGTCCAGGAACTTTTAATTAATTTTTAATTAACTTTTAGTGTAGCCAAATACTGGCTTGATCTCTGCTTCCTGTATGTATAACTTAAATTTAAACTAATGGTGAATGAATACAACAAAAATGAATCTAAATATGACTCTGAAAGGCTTTTACAATCGGATTTCTTTCTCTGTCTTGCTAATTTCAGAAGACAGCTCTGAATAACTTTCTTAAGAAAGACCTGAGCATAAAAGCTATGATCTTTGTAGAAGGCAAGGTTTCTCATAACTTCTAACAACTCATATGAATTTACAACACTAATATAATCCTAGAATTCCACTTACATAAGCCAGATCATTTTCATCATACTTGATGTAGTTGAAATAAGCAAGGGATATATTGACATTTCAAAACAATGTGGCAAAATGGTGCACGTTTTACACCTTTATTTCAGATGTGCCTTCAGATGTCCAAACTAAACCTCAGAGGCTGTTGCTGAATGCAGTGCCAGCTCCTTGTCGCTTGCCGGTCATTGCTTGAAGCATCAGTCATACAACTCACGAGTGTTGCTGTCTGTGTACACAGGTTGTCCCATCCCTCCCAATACACACACCTCATGCAGTAGTTTTCCCTGCCAGAATTCTAAGCTGGGGTTTCTGAAACTGCAGGTTCTCATGGTCTTTGGCATGATTGCCACTGAAGTCACCGGGGGCTTTAAGCTGCGGTGTGTTACCTCCGCTGTGAAACATCAGCCAGCAGGCTAAATGTAACAGTAACGCAGTACTCCCCCATACTGTTTTGTATGTCATTACCTTCATTCAGATATATAATTCCATTTTGCATAAAGTACCTATATCATAAATTAAATACTAGAACTAAGTACCTCTTCATGAAAGAGAGATTTGTATCTCTGTATTTATTTGTGCACACCCTCTGAATAAGTAACTCTCATCTAATTTACTCAGCTTATCCATAGAGATATAGCCATTTGTCATGGTGAGGTAGTTACATATGACACTAAAATCTCTTTTAAGAATAAATGCAGGCCACTCCTTCAAAAATACAGCATTGCTTTAAGGAAGGAAGCAAAAGCAATTTTAAAGAAAGGGATCAGTGAGTGGTCACATAACATGCAAGCACACCTCAAACAGGTAGAGCTACGTATAGGTAACTTCCTCTTTACAGCATATAGAGTGTTGTTTGATTCATAAAACTCTGTACATACAATTTTCAATTCCTACATGTATAAAACTCTCATTTAGGTGGAGGTATGTGAATAAATAATGAATGATGATAAAAGCACAGGTCGTTTTATATGCATAACTTGTGAAGTAAAATGCTGTCATGTCAGCTTTTTGCTAGCTTCAGTCTGAAACCATCCTCTTTAATTACGCTACCTGGCACTTTGCAAATCAAAGTTACTTCCCAGTTCCACTCTTTTATGTTTTTTTTCATGTATTTGTGTAGTATATATAGGGAATTAATTAATACTATTTTAATGATAAAACTCAGATATTAAAGTCAATACAATTGCATCTATCTTATGTTTTCATTATATTATCAACAATTGTAATTTTCTCCATTCTGTAAAAATTAGTAAGGTGCTTCTGTTATCAAACACATTTTTACATTTAACTATGAACCTTTTACCTTGGATATATTCTCTTTAATCAACCATTCAACTTAAAATCATGCTCACTGAAATTGGCACTCATGGTGCCTTATGGTGCCCATGACTAAGTACATTTGAATTACATGAAACTGTAAAAAAATAAATTTGGTGAATAATGCTTATTTTATTTTTTATTATTCTGAAGGAATTATTCTGAAATGCTCAGCAAGGCTTCTTGTTTATTAAATTAACCAAAGTTAGTTATAGCTATATCACTGTTATACCTATAAAACCTAGGGTTAGGTATAGGGTTATACCTATACCTGTTAATTTTATTGTTATTTTTTATTTGTTAAATAAATAAATAATTTTCACTATCCATCAAAATAATAGTCCTGGGAAGAAAAAAAAAAAAAAAAGATCTTTCAATTATAACTAGCCTTACCAAAGGTCTATTTTTTATTACTGAGGAGCAGATCTGGTTCCAAGCATGTGACTGAAATATTTTTCTAACACTTGGAAAGGTAGACTAGCCACCTCTTTCATCTACAAAGGCTACTAAGACAGTTCATGTATAATAATATTAATTCGTTCATTCTTATCATCAGACTCAAACTCAATCCACTTTTATAGCAGATTTATATAGTGCCAGAACACCGATATAAAGGGGCATTGGGGGATAAGAATTATTTCAACTTTATAGGAGATCTATTTTATTATGTTATGTCTGAGCTCTTAAGAAATTCAGAAAGACTTAGGGTAGATCATTATCTGGAATGAGCCACCGTAGCCACTTGGCGTCAAGGAAGGTCAGAAGATCTTTACTGATCTGTCCTCCTAAGCTTGTACTGCTGATGCTGCTTAGCCAGTGCTACACTGTGGTACATAGTATGATGTCTTCAAATTTAAAACTATTAAGAAGTGGAAAGGAATCACCTGTCTCTCATTCCTGTTACTGCATCCATTTTTCAGATTCCACCTATCCCCATCTGCTTATTGCTACTTCTCAACCACATAAATAAGTAATTATGAACATTTAGCACATGCAAGAAGAGAGGAAAGTGTATCTTCAGTCAGGCCAGCAGTATTAGCCTCATATAACAGTCTACACATTGTCTCAAACTTTCCAGCAAGTAACTCTCACCTCAGTTTCCACAGAGGGACAAAATCATCCAGCTTACCTCATGAATTTTGTATTTGCTGCATTAACTAATTGATAGGAGAAATATTTAATCAAAATATTAAAAAAATAAATTCTGTCTTCATATTAAAAAAGATATTCCCCTGCTACAGTAACAATTGGTTAATTAAAGTATGAATGTACTGTAAATGTACAATGCTTATCCCATGTGTTAGGATTTCTTGCTTTTTTATATTTGATTGCCTTGAGAGGTTTAGAATACCATAAATCAACACTTCTATTTTTCTGAAGTAAAGGGAAAGACGCTGTCTGGAAAATACAGGGAATTTAACTTGTGCAGTGTTCCAGGTTTATTTATTTGCTATTTCTTCTTGGAGTCCAAGTCATAAATAACTTAAAATGAATGGCGGATGAGAGCAGTGATTTTGGTGGAGCTGGAGAGGCAGTAACAATTAATATGTACTTGAAAAAGTAGTACTCTTGTATGTGGTCTGAGGCAATTCTAATTTCTTGTGGTTGAGATTTTGTCTATTTGCCTTATAATGAAAGGAAAGAGTAAGAATGCAGAGTGGTTAAGCCATATTTTAATATGCTAATGAAAGAGATCTTCAGCTAAAAAAAGAAAGCCCTACTATTAGTTACTTCTTAGTTTTGGCTATGCTTCTCAGTTGTGTTCTTCAACTACATAAGTATTTAGAAATCAAGGTCTACTGTGACATCTTTTCTGGGTTTTAGTTTCAAGAAGAATGACTAACCTGCTCTAAGGCAAGTAATATGTTGTGCAGATTTATATACATATTTCCTGGGCTTTATATTTTTAAGGTCTCTGTTTCTAGTTTCTCTCAAGATTTACAAAATAAATTCACAGTGACATACAAAATGAGTAAAAGCTCCTCTAGCTTTTACTCTAGTGAACAACAACAAAAAAAGAACATATTACAGACATATTACAGAAATTATACTAATAAATTTCCAAGTCATTTAAATATGTGTTTGTGTAGCTTTGTGTGAAAGTGGAAGTACTCCCTCTGTGTAGGCATGCAAAAATGAAAGGGCAGTGTAACAGCGCACTGCTAGCTATGTGGGGGAGGAAGCCATCTAGCAGATAGGCATCATCTTTTCTCTACTGTTGCATGGCAAGACTATTTAGAGGCAGACTAGGTCAAAGACATGGAGAAAAACCTTAATTGATGCAGGAAATATGAGGGTTGGTAAGATACTCATGTCAGTGGTTTGTATCTATACAATTAGTGCTATAGCTGTCAGGCTTCTGTTGTTGGCTGGCACGAAGAACTTCAAAAGTCCAAGTCCCTCAGATCTCCTTCAAAAGTTTGTTATGGATTTACATAGGTGACAGAAACTTGAGGTAGAGTTTATAAAAGGATAATCTTTGTTCTGGAATGAGTTTCAGGAAGGATATGAGAACAATCTTTGGTAGGAAAGAATCTTCTACAATGATATACTGCAACAAATTATTATGTTTTGACTTAAAGAAAAGAAACAATAAGGAGCTTCAGTTGAATTTCACAGACTTAGAATAAAATAGCATACAGATTTGGAAAAGACCCTTTTTTAATTTAGGAATAGATAGTAACCTATGAAAATGAAAGATTAATTAAAAGTCAAATCTTGTTTTGATCGATGAAGGTTGTGCAGAGCACACACAAAATTTTCAGTGCCTCAGGTACTTCGAGGTAGTTCAGCTGTCAGGAGAAAAAGTGTTTTGTGTTCTTTTATCTATTACTTAGTAGTCATAATTTGGTGAATTTGTTAGAGAGGAAAAAAAAAGAAAGTAATATAAAATGGTGAAGGATATACGGTCTCTTTCTCCCTTTTTAAAGTTTCTCATGCCATGAGATGTTCATTCTTATACTATCCCAGTCAGAGCTGGGACTATGGACTGAGGTTTTCCAGTCTGCACTTAACACATAGTTATGCTGAAAAAAGGAGTGAGAGGAGGGATGAGAAAGCAAGGAATGAGGAAAAACTAGTAGGAGAAAAAAAATATATGTGTATTAGCATATGATATGTGCATTCTTTTTCCACTGAGAGAAGGAAAGAAACAACAGTTCTGTCATCCCCTCCAGTTTAAAGTGTGTATGTAAAAGGGGCTAGGAACCTTCCCTGTACGTGAGCAGATGCATTGCTCTTGTACATGAGCAGATGCATTGCTCTTGTACAGGTTGTGCGTAGACTTGGACTGTGAAAAAGCAACCTGGAGGGCCGAGGTGGGAAGATTGTCTGTAACTCCCTCAGTCTTCAGGCTGTAAGGTGCACAAGAAGGTAGGGGTGCCTCTGGGGTCCTCACCTTGCACCTCACCCTCTATACCCATGCTTGAATCCCTGAGTAATTCGGAGAGAGTCCAGGTAAAGATTTTATGTGATTTACCTCTTAGAATAAGATGAGCATCAAAGAAACAGAAAACAGACTCTAACTGTCATGGTGCAAGAAGATGGCTTCATCCTGATGATATTTGCTTTCTTTTTGGACAGGGGAAACAGGAAGAGGAGAAGTACTGGCCTATCCTGGGTGGGAGTTAGCCATGAATATGATAGATATGAAATACTCCTCTAGTCTGGGCTTCCTGATCCAGAGGCACTTCTAACTCACATAATTAAAATTATATTTATGGGTCAGTGTTTTGGTAAGATGTCCCACTTACCTTCCTGACAGTGTAGAAAATCTAGAGCACATTAAAGCCCTCACACCTTTGAAGACCTCATCAAAGTTAATGATAGTGTTCAAACTAGAGAGTTACACTTCAAACCCTGGTCACCTAGCCACAAATGGAGGAGAAATTGAAGAGAGAGGAGTCTGGTGCAAGGAAAAACAAACTCTAGCAAGAAAATCATTATAGTATACAAGAACTGACACTTAACTAATTTATTTTTCTCATAAATATTTTGTAATAATTTTCCATTATAATGGTACCTCTGTTTCTTTTCAATATTTTTACTACCAGATTGTTTTTTATTTTATTTTTTTAATTTGAATAGCATCTCATTAGAAACAAAATTATTAACCTTTTGCCTGACTATGAATATGAGCTGTTTGTAGACATTGCTGAAGATGTTTTTATATCAAGGTCACTTATAAATACTTGCAGTTAATCTTGTATTAATTACAATTTTTAACTATTAAAATAAACAGATTTTATTTACTGTCAGAAAGGATTTGATGAAAGAGTACCTTTAAAATATCAGTCATTAATTATCAAAATCTAAAAGAATGTATGAACTAGTTATCTGTTTATACAAATAAAGTCAGGTATCTTGAGAGTTATTAAAATGAAACATGACATTCTTACATTAAAAAAAACCCACAACGTGAATAAATTAATATATGAATCACTAAGTAGAGTAGTATAGTCATTTCTGCAAACTTGCTGTTTTACTAAAAGAATGACTGAGAATTTTGCATAACTTAAACAAGAAAATTGCTAACAAGTCCTTCCATTGGAAGAATATATGAGATGGTTTACTGTTTATAATAGCATCATTTCTTTCTGGGCTTGCTTTCATTTTGTCTTTCAGAATAGCTACTATAGAGAATGAAGGTCTCTGTTAGTAGCACTTTTCTAAGAAAAGACTGTATTGAAATACTATATTGTGTTATGTTTTCACAACAATGTAATTTATAACATTCTTTATAAATGGATCTAATTAAAACAAAGCTTTCAATAAAAGATGAGTGTTTTATTGTGCAATAAATATTGGATAGGACAATAGGACAATTTATAACCTTTGTTTTATTTAACCTTGTCAAATGATAGTGTTGCAAGATAATATGCTTCCACCTAGAGAGCAAAAAATACCCTTTCTGACTGAATACTGAAGAGAATCAAATTTTTAATATTCACATTTCCTGCAAAGGAAAGGAAGGACTGTTCAAACAATTTGTCTAAGATTACATGACAAACTGGTAGCTAATATATCCCATGCTAGTGCCTTGGCTAGGAATCCATTCTCCCTTCTGTCATTCCACCTTTTATAAAACTTAATTATAGCTTGTTTGTAAATTATCAGATGTATGGTAGGTGTTTTACTGGGAGACGTGAAGGTAAATTAAAGATGTACATGATAGGTCAAAGGTTCTTGTTATCAGAAGATGAATATCACAAGAAATAAAAGGGAAATGGAGAGCGGTAGATGAATGACTTCTTCTCACCTTACATGTTCCAGGGAATAAGTTATGTTAGAACTCATCTGATCCTGTTGATTCTAGAGGAATCAACACTTTAAGTTACATATTAATTATGCAGATTTATCTGTAGAAGAACAGAGAATTTAAATGTACAGAATTGGGTTTAAAATATTTTTTATATAAAAAAGATTTTTGAGTAAGGAGTTATTCATCTCTCAGCTTAATTGATGCGATTAAAAAGTCCTGTTATATATTTTGAATATTTTTTGCCTGGTCCTTCTAAACAACTCTGTCTTTCAAGAAGTAAATACATAATAATGTTATACTATGGGTAGAACTCTCAGTTATGGATATAATTCTAGGTAGAAGACTGAAAAACATACCTTTTATCAGTTCTACTGTTGCTCTAATAAGGGATATAAAAGTAGAGCTTGCCCTGTTGTGTTTTGCAAGTGATCATTGATGAAAGTGAAGCTTGAAGAGTACATCTTAGTTTTAATAAGATGCACTTAGGCTTAATTGCAGTAGAGCAAATTATTGAATACTAAGTGCTCAGTGAGCAGTCTTTAGAGGATAAATAGTTAGAAGACTTCACTCAAACAATGAAATCTTTTTATTAGCTTTTGCTAGTTATAAATAGCAAAATAATAACATTTTAATTGACAATCTGGATATATTTTTCTCTTGAATTATTGACTAGAGGTATTAGGCCAGTAAAATGTGCTAATATCCAACTGTAATCCTGTTAATGTAGTAAATGTAGTATAGTTTCAAGTCTTAAGAAGTTTCTCACCTGTTATTTCAAAATTATTTTTTTCTTTTGAAACTTATTCACAATATGATTTAATTACAGTTGTATGGAATTGTAGAAAACTGCTGTTTTCAGATCTTTGTAACTGTCTCCTTCCTTGGAGATAATCAAAAGGCATCCAGATACCACCTTTGGAACCATGCTCTGTTTGATCTTATTTGTGCAGGAGGGTTGGACTACAGGATCTCCAGAAGTCTCTTCCAACCTCAACCTTTCTGTGATTGTGTGATTAAGGAAGATCCTTTTTCTCCTAACATTTTCACATTAACTTTCTCTCAACATTCTTGTATACTGTTTTCTTTATGTTATATTTTATTCATGTGTAATATCAGTGAGAAATAATTAAACCTATATGGCATGTTCTTATAATCACTATCTGTAAGAATGAACAACTGGACAAGGTACAGGTGGAATGTTGACTAAATATCTACATAGTAACAGCAAGGTATTAACAAGTACTTAATCAAAATATCTTTTGAGGCTTAAACTGTGTCCTACTTAAATAAATCTAATCTCAAATGTCTAAAAGATTGTTAAGTGTGGCCAACCCCAGGAGAGTTTTGGCCTTTTCCTTCTTACTTAATTGCAGTGGGACAGTACCAGTACATCCATTTCCCCATCTATAAGAAGAGACTTTGGTCCTAAAGCATGGCATTTGGAATAGCTAGAGAAGCATCTCCTGTTTGGGAAATACCTTCTTCGGTCAGAGAAAATATTAAAATTTCATTCATGATTAAGGGAACATCGATATGCACTCATTTTCTTTCAGAGAATTAAGAGGTGATTGCAGATGGTATTAATATTCTATTTGAAATTTTTTTTTCAAAGAAAAGGAGAGTACTGTACAGTCAGATGTGCTACATCCTCAGAGTTAAGCTTTTCTTGTATTTTTAATCTTTAAGATCCATAAGGCTTGAAGTTTGAACTTCCCTATCTACACTTTCAGGCTGTTTTTTTAACCATTTCTCTGAGGACAGCATTCTGAGCATGTGGTCCAGACTTATGAAGATTATTATGCAGTGCTCTTTTTTCTTCTTTACATTCTTCTTCATTTTTTTATTTTATTTAATGTGATCTTCATTTGTTTTGCCATTTCATTAAAAATAAAAAAAGTTATTGATCTTTTCCAAGATTATAGTCTTTGTGACCCTTCTAATATCCTTGTAGTATCACCCTTCAGTAACATCGTCCTAAGCTCCTAAAATATTTAGTGTTCTTGTTTCTTTATTAGTAACCAAGTTGCTTAGATATAGAAAGTATTCTAGAGTAAACAACTCCTGAAAAAATGAAATTTCCACAATAAGTTTGGGTTTTGCTCTTGACAACTAAGAGAGGTTATAAATGAAACCCATCAGGAGTCTGTCACTGATTACAGAGTAGTCTATTCATTTTTGAGGCATGAAGGTACAAAAAGCAAGGTACAAAAAACGAGTTTTGAAGGACAGACTCAGAGAACCTCGATATATATTTCTCCTGGACTTCCTGCAGAATGAAAATTTATAAGTGTCTCTTGAATATGAGCTCACGTTGCCTGCATTAAAACACCAACAAAAATGCAAACAGATTTAAAAAAAAAAATCATAATTACCTATAAATGTGTTTAATAAGCTGGTACAAAATAACTGTTATTTGCTCTCTGAAGCTTTTTAACTAATTCCTGTATTAACAAGTTGCTGGGTGAATTTGAAGTATTGATTGTAAAAAGAGAAAACTTCTTAAAATTAAAAGGATATTGCTTCTGAAAAGGATAAGAAGCAGACTTTCTATCTCCACTTGCTAAGAAAGGTAAAAAAAAAAAAAAAAAAAAAAAAAAAAAAAAGCTGATTACATGCTAGTTTTCAGGATTATTTACTGAGCCTTCAGGGTTTGATTTTCCAGCAGGCATTTGTTAATTGTTAAATATATGGATGAATCTGAGGGTGGAAAAAACTGTATATAAATGGCAAGCATGAAAGAGAACAGAAGTTGTGGCAAATATAGTCTGTAGTGGTTCAAGAACAAAATTACCTAGGCTCACCTTGGGGGTTTAAGACAAGTATAAATACAGTCAGAGCATTTCCACTTTCTTTAACGTAAGGAGAGGACTATGTTTTGAATAATCAAGAGGAGACATGTTTAGCATCTTACCTGGTTAAATATAAATTGGCTTAGAATCTAAACACTAAATTCTAGTGTAATAAACATTCAGACCTGTTCTTTCCTGTTATTTGATGCTGAATTGCTGCTGTTGTCAATTCTAAATTCCCTAGAAGAAGTGAAAAAATATGCCTGTTTTTCCCTACCAATCTTGTTTATTAGGCACTTCTTTCTAGCCTGTATATTACTTGTCATTCTAATTCTTCAGCAATAAAAGAACTGAAGAAGTCTGCATGGGCCTACAATAAAACAAAGTCAAAAAAAAAAAAAAAAAAAAAAGAAAAGAGAAAGAGAGAAGATGAAATCCCTATCCACTGTCCATACTGCTGCTCTTTCTTGAAAATTCAGAAATATATGAAAGCATGGATTTCTGTTCAACATGGTTGACAAACCAAAAAGGAAAGTACACTCACTTGTCACCTGTAGCATAAATACATTTATTTTATACGTTTGGAAGAGTTTTTTGAGATATTTAGCTTAAACTAAATTTAATTAACAAAAAAAAAAAAAGTGTAACAATGAAGGAAGTATGGCTTTCTAAATTCCTGATTAATAAATGTTTCTGTGGTGGAACTATAGTTGATAAAGTTTTGCTAATCCAATTTGCTATAATGTCTCAGTTTCTACTCATTATAAATGGTTCAGGCTACCACATATTGTAACATTCACAGAAATTGCAATACTTAATAATGAAAAACAGCTGATGATTTCTCAGAATCCTGTTTAATCCTATTCAAATGAAGTTAATGTAGGTCATAATTTTACAGAGATTTAACACAGTTACCTTTTTACCCCCTCTCCTCCTTGATCCATACTGTGCCATATACAGGTATTAATTTGCAAGAATGAGTTTCCTTTTAAAAAATACCTGTGGACCATTCTCAGTTATGTAGGCTAACAACTTGGCATCCACTGGCGGACTGCCACTGCAGAGGAACTCTAAGAGAGATAGGAATGACTGTGGCAGGGAGACAGGCCAACCTTTCTTCCTTTCCCGTGGTGACTCTCTTAGAAGGATTGTAGCAGAGTCCTTGGAACAACTTTGGACAAAACTAACCCAAAAATATATCTGAGTCTAGATAAGAAACAATCAAAAAATAAAGACTTACTTTTTAATATATTAGTACTTAATTTTAATAGCCGATTCTTAATTATCTTTATGCCTTTTTCAAATATTTCCAGCAACAGAAATACACATTACATTATTTTACTTACCTGTATGATTCCTCTGGTCTCTATAATATTTCTCTTAGAATAAACTGATTTAAATTAGTTTAGTTGACCTTAAAATACATCCTCTGATACTTTGATGACCTTCCATTGGTTTAATAAGATATTTTGTATATATCTCATTGAGGGAAATGATAGCTTAATCATGTATGAAATACTTCATTTTTAGCACCAAAAGATATGCAAAAAAAATATATATCTTTCATTTGAAACCATCTCACCACATATTTGTACAGAAGAGAGTATTTTCTGTGTCATAGATTATTTGAAAGCATATCATTTTCTTGAGGGCTAGTTGCTTGCTGAATCAGTTTCTCATTTTAGTAAAGGATTTGAATCAAAATACTGTGCCAAATAAGTTTGAACTAAGAAAATATGGCTGTATAATCAGAAATAAAGTATTCTTCTACCATTTATTTTTTTTTTTTCTGATTTTTAAAATTACAGGCATCGTAGGAGACTAAACTCTTTTCCCATTGATTAGTTTTGATTAAAATGCAAGTCTAATTTATTATTGCAGAAATTTTCCAAGTTCATTACCAGTTAAGTTTATTAGTTTTTTTTCTCCTAGTGGTACAAAATGAATGTAAATTTTGAAATGAACTAGAGTAAGCACTCTTAGAAACAATGGAAAGAAAGGATTGCTTTTTCCATTATTATTTTGTTTGTGCATATGATGAAACAGTTATAGAAGTAACTGAGTAGTTTGCTTAATTCTATAAAATAATTTTGCTCTAAAGTGCTCAAAAAGGTGAAAAGGGGTCACATAGTATCAACACAGCATTTCTTTGGTCTCTTGCAGACTGTCATCAGCCTTATCACCTCCCTGTGACATGGACTCGAGTAGTTCTGAGGAGTTCTATCAGGCTGTTCACCATGCTGAGCAAACCTTCAGGAAGATGGAGAGCTACCTGAAGCAACAGCAGCTCTGCGACGTTATCCTGATTGCAGGGAATCGCAAGATACCTGCACACAGGTAGGACATAAACATATAGCATTGAATCTGTGATAATCAATGTCTTGCATCTGCTTATTTCGTAAACTTACTTTCTGTGGTCCCTTATGCCTACTTGCACTTACCGTAAGTCACAAAGGTAACTGGCTGCATCCTTGTAAGGAAGAGTCTTTAAAGTACTTTAAAGTATTTTGTGTGCATTATATACAGATTTTAACAATTTAGGTAGCACTCAGCCCATAAAATTTCGACTATGTATGTGCAAATTATTTTCCATGTTCTAATGCTGTACATCTGTGAATAAAGTGTTTTTTCTAAAATAGGATGCTATACAGCCACAGTGAGCACAGCATCATTTTTGATCATGTCATGCTGATGAGTCTCTCCTAGGGGTTTCTCAGATAACAATACACTGAAAGCAAAAAAAAAGCATTCACTTCCCATGAATGATTATTCTGAATGAACTGAAAGATATCTTAATTACTTTTAAAGGCAATAGTGACTGTGAAAAATATAATGGCCTTTGCATTTATAAAATTCTGTGTAGTGATATAGCATTAAAAGAGTGAGTATACAGAAAAGCATAGAAGCATTTTGATTAGAGTTCCAAATACTTATTTTGCATTGAGATCTTGACCTTAATTGTAATATTTGACTTAAACGACATAAGTGAAAATCCAGTCCTAGAGTGTCCAGTAAAATACACAGAGTGCTTTGGAGTCCCAGGTTAGAGAACAAGACCCTGTGCATTTGAACTGTATGAGAATGGCTTGCTCTCTGCAGAGCCCTGCTTTCTTTGCTCAGGCACTTTATCCAGGAAAAGGCTGTGTTTGTCCCAGCAGGAAAGCCTAAACACAGCCGGTGTATTTCCATATTCATAACCCAGCTTTCTGATGTAGAGGAGTACTGTAACGTCATCTTTGCAGTTTTGACCTCGCAAAGTTCTTCCTTCCTCCAAATGAAGACAGGCACAGGCACATGACTCTTTTTACTGTTGTACAGGAAGGTTGCATATTAGATATTCCAGCTGTCATAATAAGAAAAATATTAATGGAATATGCAAGACTGGGAAGTCAAAACAATTGTTAAAATATGAAAAAAAGTAAAAATAGGAAAAGAAATATGATCAAACTATTGAAATTATCCCCATAATCATAGTAAGTGAGAAAATACTCCTACTTAACAAGCAGCGACATCAAGATGGACCTAGGTAATTTTGCAGAACACATGAGCCAGAAGCATAAAGTCTGCTTAGTTTTAGGTTTATAGCTGCAGTAAACATAGGAAAACTCCTCTTCCTTTGGCCTTTTTTGGTCTGTTCCTACTCTCATGTCTTCTAAGAGCTCCACTTTCACTCTTCCTTCTTTGCCTTGATAAAACTTTGAGTCCCAGAGGATGGCAAAGTCCCTAATGTTTTCTACCCAACAATTTAACAAATAGCTCTACTCCTATGCTCTTTTGTCATCAGACACAAATGAGGTGGAAAAAAATAAGTAATTGCAAAGCCTGAATTTACATCCTTAAACTGGACTGAAAAAATACATATTGGATTCACACAGGTATTACACATTTGATGTTGTTTGCCCTATGTAATATGGATTGTTTAAAATAAACCACTACATCTTACTGGTATAAATATTTGGTAGACTGCAAAGTTTGAGAAAGAGAAAATTTTCTTCTTTTTTTTATTAGTTTAGTTCTTTCTCTCTGCAATTTTTAGGACAGCTGTTCATATTTGTATTACAGCCTGCCAGTAGTAAATTTAATTTCACATTTGTCATTTCAATTCTACAGCATATCTAAATCATTCTGGAGCTGGAAAATACCTTAATAAGGAGAAGATTGACCATGAAATAATAACGAAAATCTTATTTAGATTTTGTAATAAACCTTCAGGTATCTTTCCATTTGACATTTTACTTCTCTGTGATCTGCAGTCAAAGGATGAAATCTCAAAGAACTGGCAACAAAGTTGTTGAATGATGTGGAATTGAGAAGACTGTTTTAATTAGACAGAATTTTGTCTGAAAAGCCCAAATGCAGTGAATAGTGTCTCTTTCTTTACAATGTTTGCTTTGTTAGATAGGTGTTGTTGGGCAGCAGGAAAAGAAAAACTTCTGGTTTAATCTAGAATACAATTTTTGTTGCAAAAGTCCTTCTGGAGACTGATTCAACTGTCCCTGACAAACATTTCCAAGACTAGATCAGGTGCTGAGGTTTTAAACATATGTATGCTAGGAAGCTGCACAGTTTCTCTATTCCAATTTTTCATCCACCTCACAGTCCTCAATGACCAGGCTTCTATAAAGATTTGCTGCATAACTTTCTTGGAGTTTTAGGTCAGGCTGACCAATCTCCAGTTCATCAGATCTTTCTCCTTCCAGGTCTGGACCTGGGAAGCCTAAAAGTAGACCTTGCTAGAAAATGACTGAGGCACAGAATGCGTTCAGTTGCTTTGCCTTTGTCACTAGGTCCCTGCTTCACTGACCACTGGACAAAAGTTTTCCTGATCCTTCCTTTAGTTGACAGTACAAGTATAGAAACTCTTCTTTCCCTTTATATCTCTTTCTAGATTAATTTGCATCTGAGCTTTGACTGTCCTATTTTATTTTCTACATGTTTGGACAGAGTCCCTGTATTTCCACCAGATAGCCCATACTTGCATCCAGCTGTGTACTTATATTTTTGCATTTAGCTCAGTCACTTCTGACATGCAGGGTTTTTATTTAACGTTCATTCTACTAACTTTTTTCAAGATCTACCATCTGAAACTTTGTCATTTTGTGGTCACTGCAGACAGGTTTGCCATCAGCTTTGCCCTCCCACCACAAATTTTCAATTTTTGGAAAAGCAGAGTGCTTCCTCTAGCTACATTTTAGGCAAAGTAGGCTAGATAATATTTACTTTATATTCTTACAAAAATGTAAAGAACCTGCTTAGGGAGATCAGTATTTGTGAAGTTTATAAATTCAGCAGGTTTGGGAGAGGTAGAATTTATATATTCAATAAATTTTATCCCAAATGAAATGAATCTGTATCAACAAAAATCCACTTAAAAAAAAATCTAAGAGTCACAGAATCACAGAATGTTTGACATTGGAAGGGACCTCTAGAGATCATCTAGTCCAACCCCCTGCACACGCAGGGCCACCTACAGTACGTGGCACAGGGCTGCATCCAAGTGAGTCTTGAAGATCTCCAGAGAAGGAGAGTCCACAACCTCTCTTGTCGGCGTCTGCCCATGAAGGTTGCAGGCCGGGGCAGGCACTAGGTCGCAGGTCTTCAGGCCTGGCCAAACAAACCGACACTCCCACGCGTGATCTTGGACCCCGCCGGGGAACCGGCTTGTTTCACCCTCCGAGATCCTGGATCCTCTGTGATGTCCGGTCGCGGGCCAGAAGGAGGACGCCGCCGCGCCAGGGCACTCTCTCGGGCTGACCCAGTCAGGTTGGGCCCACCAAGGTGAGGAGGCTGTGGGGGTGCACCACAGGGCTTTAGCTGCACCGACGGTGCCCTATATGCGGACAGGCAGCACCGACTGCCTAAACACCCGGACGGCTGACAAAAGACGTGACCAATGTGGTTCAGGGTCAACCGACGACTTTATTACAGCTAGCATAAGCTTTTATATGACGAACGGTAGGAGGGA
>JAWLRI010000839.1:391304-411575 GCA_034781795.1 Crypturellus tataupa | reverse complement strand
TTGTTGTTATTATTTTATTTTAATTAAATTTGTACTTCCTCAAAAAAATCAAAAAAAAAAAAAAAAAAAAAAAGAAGAAAGATCAGATTAGAAGGCAGATTATAAAACATAACCAGGGAGCTCTACTTTCCTGCTTGGAGGCACTATGCCAAACTCTCAATCTTGTTAATGCTGTTTTTCACTGTGACTGGTGACTCAAACAGCTTTAAAATTATAATATGCTTAAGCTTTTTGTTGGCTCTTGAACATAGTGGCTGTTTAATCTAATCCTCCAGGTTAGCAACATAATCTTTCAATTGGAGGAACAGAAAGAGGAAGTACAAACCACCCAAGCAATATAATCATCAATAAATAACTGAAAGGATCCTGAGAAAGTAGGAACACTTGTCTAACAGACACTTCATATGAGTAAAGTAGTTAACACTTAAATAAAGGTAAAAAAAGAAGAGCAAAAATCATTTTTTATTAAACTAGATAAATGATTATTATAACATGCAGAGATAACAATTAGATGTAAAAAAAAATGAAAGAGAGAAAAATGTTAAATAATAATATCTCTCTACTATGGGCAATTTCCATTCTCCTCAGATATGCTAAAAACACTGAGAAGTAAATGTTATTTTAGACTGCAGTGACATAGTCTAAGCACTAATTATTTTTGAGGTGAAAGAGAAAATTCATAATCTAGCAGTAATCGCCCGGGTCAACACTAAATTAAAAATACAGTTTTTTACAAATGTATGTTTGAGAGAGGTACTTGAATACAATGTTCTTAAGTTCTCTATGTAAAATGTTGTATTCTATAGCTGCTGAATACGCTTCAAAAATACTGGAGAAAAATCAAAATCAACCAAAATTGATATGAAGGATAGACAGACTCATAGGATTTGTATTGAAAATCTTCACTGAGGATTGTATAAATGTTAAAGCCAACTTTAAACTCATAGTTAGAGTTTGGCTAGGAATGGTGCATACAGCAACCTAATATTAGAAGAAAAAGTGCATTAAACATAGATTTAATTATCAATTATTTATTTAAAACAAAAGGCTTCTATTTAACAGAGATTGAATGTTAAAAAAAAAAATCTGGTAAAGATTTTAGAAGAAGATTTACATCCTGAGATTGAAATTATGCCCTTTATTATACTTCAATAAACAGTAACTCAAAATTTTGAATAAGGTAAAAAAATCTAGATTGCTTTTATATTGTTAAATATAGCCCAGATTGTTTAAATTTTTTAGAAGGCTTTTTTGTTGTTGTTTTTTTGTTTTCAGTTAACATCAAAGAAATGTAAAGGCATTTGAATTCTTCCTAATGTTGAAGTGTGTAACTCATAGTGTGGATTAAAAGGTAGTACAAAAGGAATAAGAACAAATTATATAAAACATAGAAATATTTTAATATGGTTAAAAATTTTCCACAGCATTTGGATAAAAAGTTTTTTTTTTCATTTTTTTATCCAAAATACTTAAATAAATTCAATTGAACTGAAATACAATTTTTCAAACTGATGTAGCCTAAGATCTAGTCTGAGATCTTGACTCCAAAGATCTTGAGTTAAGCTTCTGAATTAATTAAGCGCATCATGCAGATAATGTTACATAGATGGCAAATAGCAATGCTATTTTTAATAACTTTGAATAAATAACACTGAGTTGGCCATACAGTACATTCCAGAAAAGGATAATATGTATCCTAGGAAAGAAAATAGAGTTCTGAGCTGCAGCAAACTGAAGTTACTGGACAGGCATACTTTTTCTTAGAAATATGTGCTGTTTCTTCAAGGATAAACTTAAGGAAATGTGTTGAAAAAGAGCTTCTGAGTTATTTTCACAGGATAAAATGCGTTGATTATGCATTATCAGAATGCAGAGTTATTAAGATTGTGTTCTAATGCTATTACTTTATAGAGTGAAGCAAAAACAGTAAGTAAAATAGGCTCTGAAGGCTGAAAGAAGCAGGGATAAGATGTCTTAGAAAGACAGTAAAGAACAATGTTAAGCTGGTTTAACATAGCGGGGATATTAAGCTAAAGCGGCTTTAGCAGCCCTGAGATGCCTTGGGGAACGGTGCCGATGTTGCACATGCTGGTCCAGAAGGGTGAAGGCTTTCGTAAAACAGCTGAATCAGGCACCCTGAAATACATGAAACTGGCTCTTGACACCTGTGTTCGGGCAACTGAGTTACGTCCTTGACATAAACTGAATGGTTTTAGGAGAAAAAATAACATTGAAAATGCTACATGGTATAAAATGAAAACCCAGAATTAGTAGGGTTTTGGGATTAAGGTGGTGACAGCCTCGCAGAGAACAGATAGATGACAACATGCCAGAGGAAGTCACATCAAGGTGATGTTGGTCAGAAAGGCCTCACCAAAAAAAGGGTTTGAAGATCATGTATAAGGATTTAACCAAACTGAACTGTAAGGAGAAATATGCTGTTGGCATAAATTAATAATAACACACTATTATACTGTACAAAGGCATTCTAAAATACAACAAATGATATTTGAGGGACTTTGAAAAAGAAAAGCTCCAAAGCCAAATACTGGGAAGACTGAATGTCTCAGCCCAGCTGCTGTAGGGATCTACAATGCGCATATGTAGATGTATGTATGTCCCACAAATAGACCTTCTCCCTGATGAGTCAGAGAAGGGAGAAAGATGAGGCTGCTGGCGCTGTCTGTGTGGAACTGTGCTTCCAGCCATGTATATGCGTATGTGTGTATATGTACGTTTCTGTGGGCATCTGCTAGATAAACATGCACAACCTCACTACCAGTCAGACCTAGGGACATGTACTTGCATTGACCTTCCACTGCTGGATTTCACCCCCTCCTCTAACAAAATATGCCCCAAAATGCCTGTAATAATCCTTAACAAAAGCACTTTTAAAATTTTCAGCAGTCAGTTATTTTGATGATTTCACAGGTCTGTCTCTGTGCTTTCCTCAAACTTAATCCTGTGATTTTGATATTTCTCCTGATAGCTCAAAGGAACTAAAACTATTGACTCCTTTTCCTGCTCTGCAAGCTTTTCTTCCCTTTCCTCTGGAGTCATAGTAAATAAAAAAAAACATTAAGTTCACAGATAAAGGATCACATTTAATTCTGCTGTCTCTCTGTCTTCATGTATGCTCTGTCTGAATACATTTTTGTTTTGTTTTGTTCTGGAGAAAAATGTTGACTGTGTTTTTCATTTGCATCGTAACAAATCTGCATTAGCTCTTGGCTTCATCACTGTGACATTTTGCCTCCCTCTCAAATGTTGAAAATTTTTCTGGATTCTCATTTCCTTCTTCTCTAAGTCTTGGTTCATCTCTGTACTAGTTCACTGTGTGAAGTTCAAAGAACAGGCTTCAAAAACAGACATCTTTAAAACTGACCCAAGGTCGTGACAGAGTGTTTCGGACAATGCACTTTGTTATCAAGCCTGGCAGCTGTGCTGCCTGTGTCACTTGGGCTCTCTGGGGGAAATCAAAGCTATGGCAGACGCTGTAGGTTTGGTGCATGCGTAATGAAAATAATGATGTCAGATTAATGAAGCAATCCTAAAAATAGGCTGGCAATATAAGAGATGTAATGAGTGCAAAATTATGTTTCAATTTGTGCTGAAAAAGAGAGGAAGAGTCACTTTCTGTATTTGCACTTAAATGCCTGGGAGAGGGTGAAGAATTAAAAGAAAATGAAACAAAGAAGATAATCTAAATTCACAGGGAATGGTCCTGAGGGGAAAGTCTGAATATCATGTAGATGGAGTGGATTAGTGGTATCAGCTATCCTTTTTGGCAGAGACATGTATTGTAGGAAAAGTTAAAATGAAAACAAACCATGTTCTACTGAAGGTAGAAAGGCAGATTTCTTCTTTCACTCTTAACCTCTTCTCTTCTGAAATCCATCTGTCACCTTATTTGTTTGTGAAGGGTTTTTTTTCTTCTTTTGCTTTTTTTATTTGTTCTGTTTCAGAGGTTGCTGTGTGTGTGATTTGTCCTAGGCAGAACTGCCTGAAAAAATAGGCTGACTTGTAATTATTAAACAGCAATGATCCAGATGGTGAGAGAAAAAAAAAAGACAGAAAGAGAAACAACAACAAAAAGTTTATCCTGTTGTTCTGATTCTTTTTTTTTTTTTTTTTCCTAAGGGACAAGATAAACAAATAGGATATGCTGCTAAAATGAGCAGTGGTAATAGGAAGTACAAGACAGTTCTCATTAACTATTATGTACCACTGATGGCTATTCTTTACCCAATAAATGTTTCTATCTATTAAGTTAATGAGCTAATCTGAATTACTAGCAAGACCATTACACTACGATAGTGCTTCTGAGTTGAGTCTGAATCCAAATTAACTTCAGTAATGGTGTGAAGGGAAAGCATCCATATTCAGTTTCCCAGGATATTTTACTGTCTCAAAATTCTCTTACTAGTCCTCACATTCCTACCCTTGGCTGACTGTCAGTGTGTAATAATTATTAGTGCTTTTTGACTTAGAGAGTTTGTAAGAGAGGCTGATTTAACATGGAGGAGCTTTCAAGGTTTCTTGTGGAATAAGTAGTATCTAATGGAGGTAGGAAGGAATATGCTGGGTTGTACAGGCTGTATACATGTGTGGGAATCCCACTCCAGGTTCACTAGCCTTGTCTTACAGTGGCTGAATTGAATAGATTTCTGACCATGCTTAATGTGGTTCGCATGATTTTTTTTAACCTCTTCCTAGTTTGAGGAGACTAGGTTCTTCTGTTATGCTTCTTACACTTTACATAGCTGAAACTTAGAGGAAATTCCCCTGTTTTATCTGAAACATTTGAAAAACCTGTTTTGTTTGAATAGTGATTCGGGCAGGAGAGAATTTCATACATTCCTCAGTAGAGGGCCATTTAAAATTCTCTTTTTCTGCTGAAAACATTTAAAGGAAGTTATGAGGCTGGAAAAAAAAGGGGGGGGGTTAATTTTTATTATGAATGTTGAAAAACTCTGTAATGAGCAACATAACTGGTAAACTGGATACATTCTAAGAAATAACAGCTGCTGGAGAAATAAAGATCATTAGTTACACAAGTGCATCATGAGATGTAAATAAAATAAAATTGAAAAAGTAATTTTCATAAATATAGATTTACATAAATATTCTATAATAACTTCAGTAATGACATACAGATGGTGAAATTGAGACAGTTAAGATTATTTCCTGCACAGGAACAAATTTCACTTACAAAAAGTGAAATATATGCACAAATGTAACATGACTATATGTATAAATATACCTACATACAAAGCATGGATATATATGTAGGTATGTTTATGTGTGTAATATTTAGATTTTTTACTACATGGTTTTGGACAATCTTTTTGTGTTCTTTTTTCTGTGCTTTTCAGTTTGACAAATTGGTTCTGCAAGAGTAAACAACTTGTACTTTGAAAGAAAAAGTAACAATAAAGTAGGAAATTGAAATTTACAGTTTCTTGGCAATCAAGTCTGAGACATGATGAAAACTCAGATTCAAAATGGAAAGTTGAAATTCAAATTCAGATTCAAAAAATGACCTTGAAAAAAAGCTGTCTGGATGGACAGAATAAACAAGGTTTTGTTATACATAGTTTTCACAGTCTAGAAAACAAAACAAAGCAAAACAAAAAAATATACTAAACAGATAAACAAACAAAACCCATTAGATTCCAGTAGTCTTTTATTAAGGTGGCTTTCTATATCCTTACCTTGAAAGATACCAGGATAAGCACTTCAGCAATCACTGGTGAATTTTATCTCAGAGAGTTCCAAGCCAGATGTGGTATCTCTCTTACTAATAATAGTGTATGGATTTTATTTCATTAAGATTGAGTAACTTTTTTCTTCCAAGTTTTGAGAAGAGCATAGATAAAATGTGAACCCCAAAGAGATAAGAACTCCACAGTTTTAGTCTAATTGTTACTGTGTTCTCTGTGGAGATCTCTGAAAAAAGAGCTACTGATGATCACGTTAGTTAATAGAATGAAAAATGGCAGCACTAACCCAAAAAGAGAAGGGAGAAAAAGCCTTTAGACATTCTCTGCTGATACAAAAGCAATAGCACTCAAGGTGTAAGTGGCCCTTGGAATATTTTTGTTCTCCTAGAGTCAAGGCACACAACATGGTAAGAGGCCTTACTAGTTTTTATGGGCAAGAATAATTTATGAGGTACTCCTGGTTTTCTTTACATAGGTACAACTTCAGAAGACTAAGGGAAATGTAGCAATAACAAACTCAGATTATCGTTTCAGAGTTTCCTATCTGCAAGGAAAAAGAAAACAGAAGGCAGAATTATACATGCTGTTTCGACATTCTGAATAGATGATAGGCAAAGGTATAAGGCTGATGATACACTAGGATGCTACTCATTTAATGTCATTGATCTTAAGCAAAATGAGAGTCTAGAGAGAGTGTAATTAACAGATGAAGGCAAAAAAAAAATAACTGAAAATGTTGCAGAGGAAACAAATTACCATTGATAACATAGAATGGAGGTTTTGACAAGAAAAATTTCTTAAGGTATCAAGAAATTTTATAGCAAATTATTTAAGTCAGCTTTTGATAATTCATAAGAGAAATTGGATTTGTACTGTATTACTGAATTTGAGTTGAAAACTACAGTATTTTCTATTTAATGAATATTAACAATGGTTGTAATCTTCCTGAGAAGGACTGAGCAAACAAAAAGACAAAGCACATCTAATTCTGAATTACAGACAACATGAAAGTGATGATCCCAAAGAGTTATGATCATACTTCTGATGATAATTTAAAGTTGGTGGACAATATTTGATTTCACACACGCACACACACAAAATCAAGTAGATCATTCTTTGCAAGGATTTTTGGTACTGGGTAGGAAATAGTCTGTGTATTAGATCAGTTTTCCTGTTAAGTCGCCCATGTCCTCCAGATACAATTTTTCTGAAGGCTTGATAGCCTTCTTTGTCTCTGGTGATACGGTCTTGTTTGTAGCCTTAGTTACTTATGAAGCTACACAAAAAGATTCTTTGATTCTTAAAGTTGGAGGAGTTTATGAAATATTCTCGTTGCCACTGATTGGAAAAAAGAAAATGACATCCTGAGACAAATGACCTCTCTTGATTAACGGGTCAAATGTCTTTGAGCCACAATTTAGAGCTGTTTGGAGCCTTCTGAGGCACAGAAAGCAGCAGATAATTACAAATTAATTGAGCCCTTTGATTTCTCATTTTTCATTTTCTATATCAGCACTGGATATTCTTGAAGCACAAGGATGATTTAGAAAAGGTGTCACCTTTCAGAATTAAGTGTAATTAGCAGGTTCCTTTCACTGCAATTTAGCCTGCAAATCAAATCTCAAGAAAAAGGTTTGCGTATCTTGGAATCAATTAACTTTCTGGTTATATTCAGCTGGTGAAATAGCTATTCTATTATTTATATTAACTAGTGACTAACATGTGGAACTTAAATCCTCTTTCCTCATCATTCTTTTCAAAATCTTTTTTTTTTTTTTAAGTGAACTGCTACTTCACAGACCCTTCCAGCTCATTTAAGCTATATCTTCTTTCACATGTGTGGTAAACCAATAAGATAGATCTGAAAGTGAATAGGTACTGCTGATGACTCGACATTTGTACTTTATATTTTTAGAGATTTTCACTTTGGAGTGTTTCTTGTCAGATCCCATAGACTGAGTCACATTCATTTACACCTTCAGTCCATTATAGCTTCTTGGTGTGTCTTCCTCTGTAGTTTCATCCAAGAATAATCCAATTCATATTCTCTGAGACGGCTTTGTAACATGAGACAAAGTGAGGAAAATCATAAGGTGAACTTCAAATAGTCACTCCTCATCCAGACAGAAATATTCAAGTAGTCTTGTGTCCTCATTAGTGTATTTTTTTGTAGAAGGTAATGAAAAGACATAGAATGCCTCTGTTCTTTATTTTCTGTTGGTCATGCTTCTATTTTGTTATCTTTGAGGTGAGAATACCTATAAAATAATATTATATAATAAATAATGTGTAGTCCTGAATAATAGAAATTAAAAATAGAGAATTTACTGTTAAAATAAATGGATCATTATTTTTTGTTTATAAAGAAAGGCATTAGCTACTTATAAGTAGTTCTGGAGTTATCCAAGACTAGATAGCTGTCTTGGTTTAATGAATACATACCGTGAAACTTAGTTGAGATAAATAAATAAATGTTCCTAAGTGTTATCAAAATTTGAATAATGAATTAGGTGCCTCTGAAGCTAGCAACAAAGTATATTGCATCTCTTGTATAGTGTCTGTGTTTATTAAAGACTTCAATATGAATCTAAGTTCCTTAGGGCTTGAGTATCCTTATTTCTAAAGTTAATGGTTGGTAGAACTGAGCAAACCATCAAAAATGATTAAGCTATCACAAATTAATTAGGTATTGCCCAGCACTTGAGCCAGAGTAATGATCATATATAGTGTTCTCCATCTGCCCTATGTGGAGGGTAAAATATAGTAACTCAAAGCACTTTAAAATTATAAAGCTAATTCAAACTGTCATATTTTACATTACAACTTGGATGAGGAGAGCACAAGCAATCAATTATCACACTGGGTGATAAGTGGAAATGTGTTGTTCTTCAGGAATAGATTTTTGCTATTTTTGTTTAGACAAAATACTTGACTATATTCAAAGGAATGAATATTTCTCTTGGTTTCTAAGTTCTCCATTTGAGAGTGTTCCATCAATGCAATTACATATACTGTTTTTTAAAAGAAACAGCATACTCTTCAATAAATAAAAATCAGTCTAAGGTAAAGATGTAAAGTTTTTAACAGTTTCACTAAAGATGAAAGTTTCACTTTAGATCTTGTTTAGATCTTGTTAACTTAAATGCTTCTGAAAAAGATTATCAAAAATAGCCCTTTTAAGTGAAAAGTGTCTGTGGGGTATGATACCTGTTTCTCTAAGGGCAAAAGATTTTTGATCTTGTTAACAATAGGAACATCTATATTATAGGAAAATTATACTAAAGACTGAAAGCTAATTTCTATGTCTGTATCTATATCTGTATGTTTGTATCTATGCATAACACACTAATACAATAATACAATATCTACGCATAATTTGTTACTTTGTTCATATCTCAGGAAGAAGAATCAGATTAGAATTAAATGAAATGCTTTTTTTGATGTCTAAATGTATTAATAACATATTACTCTTCCTAATTTGCAATTCAATAAAATATATGTTTACATTTTTTTGGGGGGAGGGGGAATGAAATATCTAATATATATATAGCAATTTCAATGATACCCGTGTCTAATTTTTTTGCAGACTTGTCCTCAGTTCTGTCTCTGACTACTTTGCTGCCATGTTTACAAGCGATGTTTGTGAAGCCAAGCAAGAGGAGATCAAAATGGAAGGCATAGATCCCAATGCACTATGGGATCTCGTGCAGTTTGCATACACAGGTATTGTAATGCATACATTATACTTACTAGGAAAAAAAAAAAAGTGTTGCTAAATGACTATTGTTTAAATTTTTGCTAACTTGTGTAATTTATTTGTCTTTTTTTTTCTTGAAAATTGGTATTTTGATGGCTACTGCTTAGCCACGAAGAATACAGTGTATTTTAACTTTTAAATTTTCAGAACAGGACAAGATCAATCAACAATAGTTTACTAGTTTTTGACTTTTCAACTCATATTGTGAACATATATGTATGTTTTAAAGTAATTCCTGGGAGTTGCAAATATAAAGTATTTGATCTTCTGTAGAAAATGTTAATTGGTTTTATTGTTTTAATTTATACAATTTGCCCAAAGAACTGGTCCTAACTATATATACATAAATCACCCTTTTCTGTGATATTGGTGATTTGCTTTCAAAACCTTTAATTTCGCGCATAGTTTCATGTATCTGGGAGAAGCTTTTATCTTGGGAGCAGCTAGGTATTTCAGTAAAATACAGCTGATCATGAGTGTGTTTTCAAAAACCTAGAAGCTAACAGTAGCACATTCCAAATTCTTTTAGGTATGATTAAAAAATAATAATAATAAAAAAAAACAAAATGAAAAATACCTAAATAACCATATCCATATTATATTAACCACAATATTTTCAGTCAGTTTTATAATGTATTAGAATCTATTGAAAATATTTCATTTTTAGAATTAATCTGTAGTTTAAGAGGGGTAAAACTACGCAATATAAAATATTTTTACAAATAAAACCATCTTTTTGAGGATGTTCCCAGACTACTCTTCAGTTCTAGTAGTAAAACTAAATACTAAAAACTGAGAATTAGAGTTTAGCAAAGGACAGGTTTTGTACATCAGAGACAAAAGATAGGTGTCTTCGTCTAGAAAGGAAGTTGTTAATGTCTGCTATATGCTTCAGTACAAACAGAAACAATATTAATTTAGTTACTAAGTATTCAGCTTTGGATATTTTGAGGGTTTCTTCTTAACCTCTGTTAACCATATCCTCCGAAACAATATGGTTTTCTAGACAGGATTTCTGGAATTACTGCTCAGTGCCATTTCTAGGCATTCACTGACAAAATCCATTTACCATCTCTGTGTCTTCTAAGGAGAGAGATGATCGAGTTGTGACATGAGCAGCTGGACCCTGTTCACTGATGTATGAGGAAATAGTCCTCAATAGCCTGCTGAGTACTTGGTGCCTAAACTTGATAAAAACTTGTAACTTAAGAACGCCTAAATAAGATAACTGTGCATCTGAAACTGAACTAGCAGGCAATGCTGCATTGAAGGGAGTGTGGGGTGTTGAATTTTCTGTGAAGAAGCCTCCTTAGAAGTATTAATAATTAGTAAATTAGTTTGCTATGTGTATCTTTAAAGCACAATTTGGATAAAGCTGAAAAAAAAAAAAGAGAGAGATGTTTAAACATATACTATGCAGGACATTTTAGATAGGCTTTGGAGTTCTTTCATCAATCACTGCTTTTGTTTTACACAAAAATATTATAAATAAGTAATTTAATTTTGTAAATAAATTACCTTAATAGGGTAAAAAATGTTTTTTATTATCTGAAATAAATAAAAAGTTTTCTAATTTCAATATATAAATCTACTTTCTCTTTGCTGCATTTGGTTCACTGAAATAAAGCAAGCACATATAGTCTGTGATTTAGCAGAACTATAATTTAAAACAAAACCAAATTTCTTCTTTTGTGTGTTTTCTGAATGTTTTATGTGTGCCCACTGACGAACTCCAAATCCAGCATTTATGTGTAGTGGTTATACAAGTAGGTTTCAGTTCTCAGGCAGCAAGAGGATTAATTTTATAAAATGTAAGTTTGGGATCCTAGTGCCCTGGATTACATTCATATGTAATCATTAATCTTGTTGGAGTTCAAGATCAGCAGTAATATAGAAGACTTTCTTTAACTCATTTTTCTTATATAATGAATCTTTCTTAATCTTAAAACTTAATTTTTCATTATTTTTGATTATATTTGCATATTTTAAATAGGAGTTGAAGGAGAGTTTGAGATTCGGGTATTTTGTTGCTGCTGTGATTCTAGGATTCTTTCTTTGATGTTATTACCAGGCTCTGAAGTTCCGGTCAGCCTGCATCAGACTAGCTAATAAGTATGTGTTTCCAGCAGTGGCCTGAAGAATAGGTTGAGGCTTTCATACAATTAATGAAACTGCAGAAAAAAAAATAATAGGGAAAAAAATCTTTGATTTCTCTATGACTCTCAATCTATATATAAATATAAAAAAGATCATGGATCATATATGAAAGAGAATTACACCCTGTTGCATGACTGTTAATTTGATTTTAATCTTGGGATTTTTTGATTAAAATCCTGTCAAATGTCCTCACTGTCAGAGTTATATCTAGTAAAACATGTAATATAGACTAATGTGATATATCAAGAAAGAAAATACTTTTAAAGACAAGGACCTTTATGTTCCTTCAGAACAAAAACCTCATTAATTAAACACTTTCAGGAAGGTTTGTGTGATTTCATGTTTTGGTAGAGTTTTGTTTTGTTTTGTTTGGGATGTGATTTTTTTTGATCACTGAAACTCAGTTTGATATATATTAATAAATGATCCTTAGTATAGTCTTGGTCTGTGCCAACTTTCAGCTTTCTAAACTATCCCTCCATGCAGGTCAAGATTTTTACTGCCATAGGATCGTTCTTCAGTGAACAGTTTGGACGTGCCCATCATATTTGGAAGGATCAAAGTGTTCGGAGTATACCACAGGTCATTCCAATCCAGCTGGCCTCAGCTCTAGAGGGCAGTCCCTGACAAGTTTAATTTGAGATCAGCTCGAGGTCTTATATATATTAAAGGAGTCTGCTGAAAAAAAAAAAAAAAAAAAAAAATCCCTGCCTCTTAGGTCTAAGTAGCTGTTTACAGTTTTTCAGGCTACTCACCTGTAGATCACACACACTGCACTGATGTGGCTTTCAGGAATACTGACAGAGGGATAAGGTATCTAAAAATAAAATAAAATAAAAACAGTTAAAATAGCTGTATTTACCTGGAATATGGTTGCCTTTGTTAGCTATTGCATAATGAAGAGCTAGAAGTCTGGTCACACGTGGTGTCAGATTATGGTAGACCACAAATGAACAGAACTTCTGGATATGAAAATTCTGGACATGATGGCAACTAACAAAAGAGATCTCCACCTTTCATGTGTTTCTCTTCTCCTGTTCCTGGATCCTAAAACATATTTCTATCACCTTTCTTTTCCCTAATGGTGCCCATGATATGGTGACTGTGCTGAAGCATACCCACAGTGCAGTATACTAGCAGAGTCAATGCTCCCAGCAAAGGGATCCAGGTTTTACTAGTCCCTGTGCTGCACTCATGAGCAAAAATCTTCTGTTGGCAATTGATGCCTCCATGTATGCAAATCTTTTGTTTTTTAAATGTGAATTTAAACTGCTCAGTGCTACCGGATTACCACAACACAATTGGCCAAACCGTAGCCTAAGAAGTTGAGAAGCTTATTCTGGCATGAGTGAGTATTCCTGCTTTTGAGACAGTTCCAGACATAGGGAGAATAAAATACTGCCGTCTTCAAACCTGCAAACTGAAATCCTTTGTCCTTGAGACATTTCCCCTCCTCCACCTTTTTTTTTGTGTGTGTGCTTTAGTGTGTTTGCAGAGCCCAGGGCTTGATTGTGTTTAGTTTAATTGAAAGGTTATATCTCAATGAGATATAAGGGGATTTTTGTTTTGTTTAGGGCAGTTTGTTTATTTGTTTTTTGCTTTGTTTTTCAGTATACAACAGGATATGAATTGTATGGTCTTGATACTATCAGGTCTTGTGCAAGGCTCGTCATATGTAATAGCTCTGAAAGCCCAAGACCTATAGGAAGTAATCCTTCGACTAAAATGTTCTTAACTACATCTAGTTTCTTTTCTTAGAACCTTTGTGTGTGTGTGTATGCCTGTGTGTAAGAGGTTATTATTATTATTATTATTATTATTATTATTACTCTGGTAGTGAATTTGCATGTATGCTGCATGATTTCCAGGGTCTACAATCTGGAAGCGAACCTAGGAATTAATTTATTTAATAGTACAGATACTAGATATCCTCTATGGACTGTAAAAAGAATTGTGGAAAACTAAGACCTTACACATGAAATGAGCTTTTGGAAATACTTGTCATCTCCCACTCTATTTATTGTATGAGTTTATTGTATGTAAAGATATTTGCTGTCAAAAATTTAGTTAAGTTATCTAGATTTCAAAATATAATGACTGCTTCCCAGTTGAATCACTGGTGAAGTAATCTTTATTGCATTGGTTATATACACAGATGCAAACTAGTGATCTTTACCAAGTAATCTTGCTAGACAGAGAAACTTGTAGCTTACTATTTTTATAGACAATAGGAAGAAAAAATCTGCAGATCCATATTAGTAACATCCTGTTCCATATTAGTAACATATTCCTTGTTCCTGAAAAAATTTCATTATACACCAGTTAAACACCTATGTATATCTTACAGACATCTGTGACAAAGCTCAAACTCCCATGGTGAATTAAGACACATGAATGATAGTCCTTTCATAAACAGAAAATAACAGTTTAATGTGATATTCTAAAGAGCTAATATTTCTAAGCAAGAAGAAACAACAACAGCAACAACACATGGTCTAGATATTTCACTTATACAGCAGACTTTTTTTCTTGGACCAAGAAATGGAAAGGTACCACCATATATCATGGTATGTTTTGGTTAATGATGCTTCTCCAGTTCTTAGGGAGACATTTACAAGAATGTTTCCACTCAGGGGGAATTTTAATTTGTTAATAGGATTTTCTTATCATTCTGCAACGTTGTAATTTTCTGCACCATTGAAAAAGACTGGACTTTGGCAGTACACTCCAAAGAGCATGTGATCAGGCCAGTTTAGGCAGCTTACACAAACAAGAAGATGCAGCAATATGAAGGGTTGCTAATTTTTTTTAAGAGTGACGCTGTTTTATTTATTAGAATTCTCATATTCCTATGATGGGTACATATTGTTTTTTGACAAACTCTATACAGCTATAAAGTCATTTATGAAAGAAGTGTTCTCACATATAATACTTCCATAATATAAAGTTCCATTAGAAAAGAAGATATGAAATGATACATTTCCATAATTTATAAGTCATATTTGGTAGTGAAAAGCTCGAAAGCTAGTATCATATCTGGCAATATAATCAAATATGAAATCATATTCCAAAGTGATAAATTTATGTTGAATCCTTTCCTGATTTTAATTTTAAATACTTTTATTTTGGAAAGACAATTTCATAAAAATGTAACCTAAAATTAATTAGAAGATCATTTGCATTCTTCTGTTTGGAAAGCAAGGGATTAAAATAAGATCCTATTTTCAAGAGGTGAGTTTAACCCATAAATATCAAAGCAAAAAAAAAAATCATCTGTTCTGATCATATGACTCACTTTAGTTTGGAGCTGAAGATGATGAAAGACAGAGTTCTGCAGGATGGGATTTTCTTGTTTTTCAGTAAAAAAGAGTTCTTAGTTAAGTGATATACAATAATTCTTGTGTAGAAGTATGTCTAATATGAAAATGACTTCCAAAATGTCAAATGATTAATCAGCATTGGCAAGTAGACACATCTGAGGATTATACGTGTTTTTCTTGGTTTATTTGTGGCTGGTTTTGCTTTAGTCCAATAATCAAGTACAAATGAATAGTCTGACACTACATATTTCCTCCCAAATTAAGTTGTACTCTCTGTCTGTGTGGGAACCTATTCATTTTGGAGGGTAATATACATTTTGTTGTTTTTGTTTATTTGAATACCTTCAGAATATGTCTTGCTGATTTTTGCTGTTATCTTTTACTTATTTTACTCAGATTTTTTTTTTAGCTGATGCAAGGCTGTAAGAAATAAACACAAATTACTCTGTCAGGCAGGAATGAACTTCATGTAAAGCAGAGAGTGCCTGCTGCCTCACTTGCATCTGGTGGCCATGGTTGCCACAAATAGTTAATAGAGAAAGGAGGAGAGTTTGGTCTCAAAAAGCCTCTCAATAGAGAATATACTGTCTGTCATTTTTTTTCCATTCTGAAAACATCTTCACCTTTATGAAAAGTGTGAGAGATTATACCATAAGGTGTTCCTAAGCCATGTAGACTTAGGCAGTTTATCTTTTAAGGCATTGGTCAAAATCAAAACCTTAACATTTATTTCAGAAAACAGATGGAGGCTAAAGCATGTTCTGCAAACAGAGAAAATATTTTGTAATTCATTCTTCATTGGCTGTTCTTTGTGGAAATCATAAAAGCTGCTTACTATATATGATATCATTGCCAGGAGCTGACAATAATAGAAATGATGATAATCAAAATTGTTAAAGACTTTAAAGCATTTCCAGACACTGTATTACCTGATACCCAAACATACTTGATTACAATACTGTGCAAGAGCAGATGAAATAAATTTATTTAAATATAAACAGTGTCTCAACAAGTTAAGTGAAGGTGTTCCATTTAGAGTAAATAGCAAGAAATTATTGCTGTTAGGGAATGATTCCTAAGAGTCCTAAAGCAGTAACTAAAACACAACAGAAAACTACTTCTGTGAAACCTATGTCCCTTCATGGACTATAAAAGGAAATTTCAGATGAGAAGCTCAGATATAGATGACTACCTGGCCGTTGCCTACAGTTTGGCAAGATTAATAGTAAGCAATATGAAAAAGAGACAAATATAAGTATAGCAGAATAGCAAATATAAAACATAGCCCTATTTCTTCATTCTCTTGAACAGTTTCTTCTTGCTGTGAAAAACGAATTGTATACAATCAATCTGCTGTCCAAATTCTAAATAATTATTATCTAGATACCATTTACTGTCTTTGTTTTGAAAATGGAGACCTAATAGAAAACTTGTGTTACTACAAGCCCGCTTTATGGTCAGCCTATGGAAAGAATAGTGTTCAAAAACTCTTTGAAACTGCAACTTAAATGATCAAGTTAACATCAAATGGAAATGTTAAAAGATAAATACCTGGATACCTGTCTAAAAGGAATTACCTTTTTTTTTTTTTCTTAATTCTTCAACACTTCCCATGACTTACGAGTTGTACCATCAAAGATGTTGAAGGGCCAGGGTATGAATAGATCAATGTGCAGAGTAATCATCTAAAAAAAGAGCAAAAAAAATTACTGAGCACATGTGGTAAAAGAGTATGACCATGTGTTACTGCTTACATATTCACATTCATGCACAGTGATTCATACTCATATTCTTATCTATTGGTCAGTGGCTGTGGAAGGTTGAGTGTCTCATGGATCAGGCACTGAACAGCATGAAACCAGTTGTAAAATGTGTCATAAAGAATATAACTAAAAAATAAGGTAAAATAAAAAGTGGGTCCCTTTAAGTTGGATGGAGAATTAACAAAAGAATAAAGAGACCAGGGAATATTTATGTTATTTGTGCTTCAAATCTCATAATAAGGTAATAAAATTTATGTATTCAATATAAGGCTGCATCCTAAAAATAGACATTTAATTTCTGCATAATCAATGCACATAAAATGTCACAAATAGGATCATACTTTAGAATAACAATTATAATCTATTAAAGTTGTTTTGGTTGTTTTTTTAATTATTTTTTCATCCTAATTAATGTAAAACGAAATGTTAAGCTTTTGATAATTTGTTTTGCCTACGTTGGAGTATTTTCACAAGTGCTCTATTGCATAAGAAATTTGAGGGGGAAGAGATTTGAGGAAGCAGTAACTAAGTATTAATATCCCTTTGGATAGCCTCTTAAACATTTTGATTAGGTGCTTAGATCTTCTAATTTTCAATAGGAAACTACCTAAAGAGTTTATATATATGTTGAGCATTTTAACATTTTTTTCTGACTCTGACCATGCTAAAACACTTTATATCCTAGAGGCTTAGACTTAGCATACATTGAATATCTCTAAAAGTCAATAAAGTACTTGTGGCCAAACTTGTGAGGATGTGTTAATGTTTAAAAATGAAGAGATGAAAATCACTTAAGTATATTAGGCACTTACTTGCTGCTGAAGTTAATGCTTTATAAAACAAGGGTTCTGGAGAGCCCTGTCTTACTTGCCATGATGTTTATTGGAGAAATAAATAAATAAATAAAACAGCACCTTAAAGAAAAAAAGAAGAGCAATAAACTTCTCTTTAGCTCCAGCTGAATGTAATTTTCAGGGTCTCATTTTACATACAGTAAGCAATAAGTTGGTGCCTATGGATTCAAACAAAAATAAGTCAATTATATGCTTCATAGTTACATAGTTTAATCTGCAAGGCAGGATTTTTTTGCAAATATTTCCATAAATATCCCAAAGACCTCCTTCAGAATGGTCATGTTGGTTATATAAAGAAACACATAATTTATAAAAGAGATAATAATTGTAATTGTTTTACAGCAATTTTAATCTGTGTAATACCCAAGCTTTCCCTAACAGAAAGCTAAAAGGAAATATCTCCAATTTTAAAATAAATAGGTTGAAGTAGCTTCAACCATTGCCTTTTGATTCTCCTTTTAAGGGTCCATTTCGGGATAAAAAGCTGAACTGGGACACTATTTGCTTTCTTCATAAAGGGCAAGGATTCCTTCAGTCCTTCTGTCACTCTCAGAATCTTGTTTCCTTGGCCAGACCTAAGACAGAGGTTTTTTGACCTCTTTATTGATAGATAAATACCGTGTGAGAAAAAGGCATTTGAAACACTGTTTTTCTAATTTTGTTTCTATCAGCAGGTTTCTTAGCCTACTTTTCACAGTTCTTTTGCACATTTTTTCTTTCTTTTTGATACTGTAAGTTTTAACCTGAAAAGAGTTATCTTTTGATATCTTTCACACAGCACAATAGACCTATATCCATTTAATGAGTAGTATGCTGGGCCAGTGGTTACTTGCAATCTTGCAGCAAATCCAGCAGTGTCATTGTAAAATATAGGATTCAGCCAACACTCAGCTGCTGACACCGCATTCTGTCCCTATTGCATAGATGTGTGGTGGACAGAAATGATAAGCAAATGTCAAAATGACAGAGAGGGAAAGTAGTGTGACATTAATAGATGCATAAATATATGCAGAGAATAAGCACTGCTGTGTCTTGGTCTGATCCTCTAACCTTTGCAAAATATGTTGTCTGCAAAAAGTAATCTGTGCAAAACACTCTTCTGAGAAATTCCTTCATTAAAGTACTACAGACATTGGCGTATACAGACACTTGCATAAGAATTCTGGTTTAATATCATAGGAAGGTTCAATGCTAGTTGTTTTGTGATGAAACCACCTAGTCAAGGAATAAAAAATTCCTGTACTCCTTGACAGTTTACAAAGTATTGAAGTGTGAGATATATAGAACACTAATCCTCAATCCTTAATTTGAAATATAAATAATGCATAAATAATATATAAATAATAAGTATATATATTTTACAAAAATTAAATTATACATAAACAGAAACTATATTAATGGTCTTGCATAAATCTTTGCCTGTACTGAATGCTTTAAACATATGCATGTGATGATAGGATATTTAAACATAATGGTTATAAGCATTTTGACTTTGAAAAATTATTCCATTTCATTATAAGTTTTGATAATTTACTTCATATTGGATTTAAAAATAGACCTTTTCCCTTTTTTTTCATGGAAGAAACAGATCCTTAGCATCACAGGTTGTAATACTGTCCTTGGATTATGAAACATCCGAATTCTAAATTCTTTTTCTGCCTAAAAAAAGAAAAAGCTCATTTCTGTATTTTTGATGGATATAATGTCAGCAAATGTTGTAACTTCAGGGAATTGGCATTTTGTTAAGAAAATTTTGTGAACAGCTTGGGAAAGCTGCCAAAAACTTCCTTAATTCCTCCTGTGAGATATCCTTTGCTCTAGAAAGATCCTCCAACAAATATGAACTTAATTTAAAGTCATATTTGTAAGATTATCTGCTTTATTTTGTATGAAAAAGCTCTTTGTGTTTGAAATTATAGTTCAAAAAGTTTAGTTTTGTGTTCTTAATGGAATGTTGCCTTCCTACTTCATATTTTTTTCTTACAGTTGCCAGTCAGTGGGTGCATTTTAACTAAATCTGCTACAGTTTAACTTCCAAGTTTCCACCTTATACTAGAACTGAGAGATAAAATAATAAGAGAGAAAAAGAAAAGGTCAGATATTGCTTTTGGTGTTATGGTTATTGTATTTTGGTTTTGATATTGCAATTGGAAGGAACTTTTCAATATTATTCTGTTGTGAAGTAGAAGATTCTAGAACTACCCAATACCATGTGAAGGAATTATTAATATATGTAGATTTTTCTTTCTATGACAGCAAGCACAAAATTATTAAGGGGAAAAGCATGAGTTTTTCTAACTGTTGAACTACATAACTTTGGGGAGAAGGATCAATATGCACTTAATCTTCTTATATTTTAAAATAATTTCCAAGCACAGAAAAATAAAACTGAGTATACTTTCTTAGAATTTATATTATACTTGCACATTTTCATTTATTATTCCTTTTTTTCTGTCCTTCCTGCCATCCTAAAACCTCTAATTTATAATCTCTTTTAAATTATTCATGTAAGAGATCATGAAAAATAATGATAAAGAATGAATTATTTTGGGGGAGGGGGAATGACAAGGAATGACATGCCTCAGTAAAAGGTCGGGCCCTTCCCCTTCCCCTTCTCCTTCCCCTTCCCCTTCCGTTCCCTTCCCCTTCCCTTCCCCTTCTTTTTCCCTTCCCTTCCCTTCCCCTTCCCTTCCCCTT
>JAWLRI010000839.1:379533-391204 GCA_034781795.1 Crypturellus tataupa | reverse complement strand
CCTCCCGTCCCGTCCCCGGCCCCGTGCCTTCCCTTCTCCCTCCCTGCCCTCCCTTCCCCTTCCCTTTCCATTCCCTTCTCCCTCCCTTCCCTTCCACTTCTTCCCTTCCCTTTCTTCCCTTTCCCTTTCCCTTCCTTTCCCCTTCCCTTCCTTTCTTTTTTTTCCTATTAAAAAAGTATATCAGTCTCCAAAGTAAGGATAATGACCTATAAAACTGAAAAATGAAGTATAATGTAAATACTAATTGATGGAAGATAAATGTCATAGTTCCATGTGTGTTCTTTGACCTATTATTAAGTCTTTTGGAAAAATAACATAGTATGATATGTTTTTCCTATATCTAAGTAAAATTTAGTCACAAAGTCAAAGTCACATCATGGACAAACTTCATGAAATTTGATGTTTTTAAGATAGATAGGAAGGTAGTTATTAATGATACTGTGTTAACCACTGTTCTGTGTCTTTGCAGTAGATAAATATTTGTGAGTTTTATTCTGTACCTCTGAAGGTAATGGTTCTCCTTAAATCATTTTAAAACCTAGTTGATATCCCTATACTTATATATATTTTAGTCTCATTATAAAAACAACACTGATAATTCCCAGTTTCCTATTTCTTTCAATACATTTCAGTCTCATATCCCTTATATATCTGAATTCTGAAATGCTTCTTTCAAAAGAAGCATTACTAATATTTTGATATTTATGCCATTGAGGTTTCCACTCAGAGAGACCAATTATCTTACTGCTTTTTTCATTGAATCATTTATATAGAATTGTCATTATTTGTAATAGTTCTTTTGTTCCGGCATGCTTTGTGGATACCTTTTATCTACAGGTATAGATAAATTGTCTCTGTATCAATATATTTTTAGGATGTTTGGAATTGAAAGAAGACACTATTGAAAATCTTCTGGCAGCTGCCTGCCTCCTCCAACTCCCACAAGTAGTAGAAGTTTGCTGCCATTTCCTAATGAAGCTTCTGCACCCATCCAACTGTCTGGGAATACGAGCATTTGCTGATGCACAAGGATGCACAGAGCTTATGAAGGTGGCTCACAACTACACTATGGTAAGCACAAATATTGTATAACATTGAAATTATAGGTGTGGATGTTCTGTTTCTTGCTGGAGTTTGTGAGCTGGAAATCCTTCTGCCATTACTTTTGTTCTTGTACTTCACTTTATAAGTTGTCCTTTGAAGCCATTGGAGTTATAATGCCTCTGAACTTCAGTGAAGTTATGAGATTTCACTTAGTATGATGAAGGCACTTGCTGAGTTTTAGAATGATGTATGACAATTAGATTCACATCACAAATAGATGATAGTAGTAAAATATTTGTAAGACATCAGTATATTCCCATTTTAATTACTGCTTTTTGTTTGACTTTAGGGAAGCTTTCTAATTGTCATTGTTCTGCAATACAACATCAAAGAATCTAATTTTCTTCTAAACCATTATCCGTCCTTCAAATCATCTGTTGAGTAGTCTAAGATAGAAAGTTTTAAGATGTGAGGATTTTATCTGACAATGTTTTAAATTTCTCCAATTATACCTGACAGAGCTGGTGTGACATTAATATTAAATATTAACTAGAATCAATGAAGCAAAAATATGTTACTTATTCAAAAACTAAATCATAGCCATAGCAATTTAATTCTGCATAGTTTGACAAAGTTGGAAACATCTGAGTCATGAAAATAGGCTTACATAAAAAATATATCACCTATCATTTTAGAGAAATAATGTTCCCTTACTGTCCAAACTGAAATAATTAGTGAAGTGATATGTTTTAGTGAATCTGCTTGATTGTCTAGTAGTTACAGCTTTTATTTTATTTTTAAAGTATACAATTATTCTTTTGCATAAATAATATTGTATTGTAATTCATAGATTTACCATTGCAGCTGAAGTATCTACATCCATTTTGCAACCATGGATATGTATATATGGCAGAGGATAACAGTATGGGACTTCTTATAGAAGGTTTGGAAAACAGTTAATGAAAACCAATGAACATTTTTAAAATCTTCTGAAACTACAATTGTCAAATAATACATCACAAGGACAGTTAGAGAAGAGACAAAGGTAGAATTTGTGAAAAGTTAGTGAGCAATGAAAACTGGAGACTTGGCATTCATCTTTTGCATTGTATCATCTCCAGTCCCAAACTGGAGAGGTGCTGAATGTTTCATGCACAGGACGTTTATATGTGCCATTGAACGAGCAGGATTTTGAGGGTACTTAGTGTCTCTAAGCTGAAGTCTTGTATTTCACATGGTCATTAGTCCCACTACAGGAAAACATTATTCAGACTTAATTATAAGCACATAAGTACTCTAATTGACATGTATTGTCTCTATAAAAACATTTTATGATAATACTAAAGATGAAGTAATCGTTTAATTTATGTAAGATGTGTACCTCTCATAAAAAAAAAAAAGTTATTTGTGGGAGGAATAACTTGATATTAGTGCATGGCTAGTTATGTTTATTATCTGAGTCACAGAATTGCAAAGCTAAAACTTCAAATCTCAGTTAGAATTGGTGGAGTGGGGAAGGAATGATTTGTAAAACCTTGCTATCAAGTTCTATTTACAGCAGCTTATCTTGAAAAATATTTAAAATGTCATAAATGTTATAATGTTGCTGCTGTACGTTCAGACATTGATGGCTCATTTCAGTGTAAGTATAGTTCAATATAGTTATAGCTATGGTTGGATATGATGTAAAGCAAGCAAATTCATTGCATTTTAACAATTCTTTAGCATGTGCTGTTTAACATAGGTAATAGGGTTATCATTAGCATTTCTACTATGTAAAATAGCTCACCAATTAAACCCTGACTAGGCAACAACATCAGCTTCATATCATACTTTTAATATGATTTCTTTTATGGGATTAAACAAAAGCCTTTGTTTATTAAACCATGATTTTAGAAAATAGTTTGTGGCTTTTGGCAAAAAAAAGGCAGATTTATAAAGTACATATTGGTTCCTTCATAGCACTGTCATTGCCATAACACCATATGCTGTAGCAGCACTCTTTTTCACCACCATGCAAAAGAAGCTCATTTCTGCAGTACATGATAATATACACATTTAACCACATCTGTCTGATGGTCTAGGCTATCCGAGTTCGCAACAGCTTTTTGTCCTCAGATTGAAGGTTAGTCTTCTATTTAAAGGGACCTGAACAGGCTGGAGAATTGGGCTGACAAGAAGTTCATGCAGTTCAGCAAATGGAAATTCAAAGAACAGCAGCCTAGGAACAAATAAGAAGTTCAGCATGAGCTCTGTCTGTCTAGGCAGTACTTCTCCAGAAAATAGACATGGGGTCCTGGTGGACAGCAAGTTAGAAATGAGCCAAGGAGATGGTTCTTCTCCTCCACCTGGCGCTTGTGAGACCACCTCTGGAGGATTCTGTCCAATTTGGACTCACCGATATGCAGAAGACATTGATGTTCAGGAGCAAGCTCGGTGGAGGACATCCAGATGTTCATGGGGCATGTGATGTACAAGTGGAGGCTATGAGAGCTGGACTTGATCAGTCTGGAGAAGGCAGGGCTTAAACAAATGGTACAGCTAGCTACAGCTACCTGTTTTTTTTGTTGTTGTTGTTTGTTTGTTTGTTTGTTTGTATTTTCACCATGAGGGTAATTCAGTATTTAGACAGTAAGCCAGACAATTTCTGGGATCTTTACTTCTTGACTGTAAATGTCACTGAGCTGTATCCATGGAAAAAAATGTATAAACGGACAAAAACTTAAAAAAATTCAGACTTTTATGTGCTTTTTTTTTTTTTTTTTTTTTCTTTTTAGGCAATTTACAGCAGATGGGATCACCAGAGCTAGCATTTTGGTTACTTTTATTGGCAACAAGTTATTGGTATCATGTTAGCAACAAGTCAGTAATGACATATTGAAAGCTTAAAGCATTCTGTCATTTTGTGTTTCTTCTTATTCTTTTTCAGGCATACATTTCCAAAAAATATTGTTGTACGAAATATCCTACTAACACTGCAAAAAGCAAACATAATTCTACGAGATGGCCTATAGAGACTATTCAAAGCGTATGGCGTGTTGCACATAATAAATGAGCCATAAGAGTTTTTTCTTGGGAAAAAACTTTTTTCACTTTTTTTATTTTATTTTTTATTGTTCCCTTAACAGCAACATTCAAAATTTGTCCAATCACCTAAGAGAATGTTGTGATAAAGTACTCTAGAAACTGTGGAAAAGGTTGTTTCAAATAAAAAAAGGTTACTCATATTGCTGAACATTTATTTGTTTCAAAAGAAATATACTATGTTTTTAACACTTAGAGTGAAGAAAGAAAGAGTTTGGAGGAAAATGTTTTAAGATATAACTTTCAAACATGTAACATATAACTTTCCCATCGATAGTAGGATATTTGTGTTTTTTTTTCTTAATTTGTTTTTGTTTATACTTATTAGGGACAATGTATTGCCTAATTGCACAGAAAATATCGCTGCTACTGCAATGTACTAAGCATTATTTTTAGTGTACTTTGCACACATTTAAAAGTGAATTATGGTTTTAACATCTTTTTAGGGTTAAGACCTGAGATTTTCACTTTAGTTTAATGTCAGTAAAAATAATCCATAGTAAATAACTTTAAGACATGTTTGATTAAAAAAAAAGAGAGAAAAAAAAAGACACAGTGTCATTAAAGCATAATTTTCAGCTTGAGATAGGAGTATTAAAAATTATAATTTTCAAGATTTCTGAAGGAATGACTTTATTTATATATATATATATGTGTTCTTATATCAAGTATAATCATGTAGATTGTTGGTAAACAGTATCTCGGAGTATCAGCATCTCAGTATCTCCCTTTGAGACCTGAAAAGGATCTTCCCTCTAGCACATTTTTCTCGAGTTCTGCCAGTTTCTGTTAGGCATCTAAAACAGGTAACATGCACTCTTGCATCCTACCTGCACTGTTTAGAAAGCAGTAACAGGCAGAGATCCTTGTAGTATGCTTTGTATCTTGTGGATTCTAATCATTATATTTGGAATAATCAGCATAGGGAAAATCATGGATTGTGAAAACTCCGTGCAACTTCCATAGTTGTACAAATTACGTATACAATTTAGAAAACTATTCCTGTACCATTGTGAGGATAAGTGAGAAGATGCTGTCAAAACCATGCTGATCACTGGGTCTCTGGGACCCTTTTTAAATTGCAAGTATGCCTGTTAGAGCATACTTGGAAAAAATACTATCTTGTACATTTTGACATATGAAACATGATGAAGTACAGATTCCTATCCTCTAATTTTTATTTATTATTTATATTTTTAAGGGAATTAAATTTTAGTTCACTAACTTGAAGTAGAAAGTTTAATTATGCCTCTACTTTGAATGCTTCCTATGCCTGTATTGAATGCTAATTACAGAAATCAGTGTATCCTAGATAGTCTACCCTGCCCTACCCTCCCTATCCTGCCCCTACCATACCCTGCCCTACCCTACTCCAACCCTACCCCTACCCTTGCCCCTACCCCATCTTGCCCTATCCTATCCTGTCCTGTCCTATCCTATCCCAAATTCTGATTGTAAAAGTTGCTCTTTTGGCACTCTAACTGTTCTAAGACACTTTTTTTTATGCCTAGCATTCTCTGCCCATATAAAATTAATTTAGAAATTCTCCAAAGAAACCAGAGTAATTAAAATTAAGTAACACTGTAGACAGTTATAGCTATGCAAAGATGAAAAAAAAAAGTGGAGAATGGGGGAAGGGAGAAGAACCTACTATATACCTAGTATATGTTTTCAAATGTATTTTTGAGACTTAGAATTTTCTCCATCTTACCAGTTTAAAAGCATGCTTTAAAAGACTGAAACAGTTCACATAATCAGAGTCACAAAACAATATTCATAATCTTATTTGCAACCACAAAATTTGATATTTATATACACAACTGAGCTTAGACTAGTCAGTTTTCTTGCTATCATTGCTTTTTTAACATGTTACAGTGCTACTGCTTTCCTTTAATTCATTACATTAGAATATGATCTTGACTCTATTTTTCTTCTGATTTCCTTTTTACTCCTCCTTACTTTTGCTATTTTACTTCTTCCAACTTCCTACTTTACTCTTTTCTGGTGTTTTTAAGATGCTTGTTTGAAAATAATTACTTACACTTAGCACAGTGTGTTCCTTTTTTATAAATTGGCACTTTTTCTAAGTACAGCTTTGACAAGGAACATTACAGTATCACTCATCAAGACACAGTAGGAAAAGAGGAAAGTGAGAATGTAACATATGGACAACGAGATAATTAATAAGAAATAAAGAGTAAAAGATGGTGATAGTAAAATGATGTGAAATCTCTTGGAAATCAGTTAAGCAAGTAGTCCCTACTACATTAATCATAATTTCATGACTTCCTTATTATCAGAAGTCTCCCTCTTTAACTAACTAACTAACTAAAAAGTTACTATGTCAGAATACTGAATTATTCCTAGGAAGTAGATCAAAAGTAGCACTCATCTAAATGAGAATGCTCTCATCTTTTTACACTATATGCTAGAATTCACAAGTTCCAATGTTTTGGGTTTTATTTGTTGTCGTTGTTGTTGTTGATAAAGTTTATTCTTATTCCAGAAGCCTGAATAATCATCAGCAGCATTATCTCATTGTACTAGTGTTTGTATTTTTGAGTGAAATAAAAATATTGTTTCATATTAAGGGTACTCTGATATCTTCCACTTTCTTCAGTGAAATGGTTTGGTGACCATTTGTCTGTCAGGTCAGTAGATCTACACTTCAATCTCTAGAGTGAAGAATACAGCAATTTATAAATCTTACTGAATAGTAAATAAATATAGTATATAAATAAATTACAGACCACAGATGTATCTCAGTGCAAACAGATTCTTAACCTTAAAAGTACTGACGGATGCCTAAAATCACTTAGCATGAATCTGAGTCGGAGCCTACATAACCTCAATATCATTTTAAAAAGACGTTCCAAATAAAGTTAATTTTAGGAGATTTTCTTGGCATTACGAGAATAAAGTAAAGATAAGAATCAAGACAGATGAATTTTCAATTTTTAAGTTGAAATCTTTTGCATCTGCATGCTACCATAAAATCAAATACCTAAGGCCAATTGCATCCTCGCTTGAGCAGGACCGGATAAGTGATCATCCCCCTGTATTGGTGAGGCCACAACTCCAATACTGTGTTCAGCTTTGGGCCCCTCACCACAGAAAGATGTGGAGGTGCTGGAGCGTGTCCAAAGAAGGGCTGGATCACAGACCTTATGAGGAGCGGCTGAGGGAGCTGGGGTTGTTTAGTCTGGAGAAGAGGAGATTCAGGAGGACCTTATTGCTCTCTATAACTACCTGAAAGACGGTTGTAGTGAGATGGGGACCCATCATTTCTCCAGGATAACTACAGAGGAGAAAATGGAGGAGGAAATTGTATGCTTATTAGAAAATCAGAAGTTAAGGGCTAGGTTCTTTGAAAATATTGTAAATATTGAAGAAGTTCCTGTCAGTGGTACTGAGAATGTAAGACATAACCTACAACTGAAATTTGCTGACTGGTGTTACCACCATTTTAGTATTGAGCATTTAGTCTTTTAATGAAGATGGTCCCCTGAAACTCTTAGTAGGCTTTTTGTATCATGGAACAGAGGAGCTAGTCTGGTTGCGGTGGGAGGGGACAAGGATAAAATCCTGAACAGTGTGATTGAGCTAGATATCAAAGAAAAGATATCAAAGAATATCTCTTTTGATGCTTTCAGTGCCAGAAAAGAGAGAAGTTGAGTGTAAAGGTTAGGCTTGCTTTTCCCTTAAACAGTATTAGAAGCTAAGGATTTACAGCCTTCTGTCAACAGTATTGCAATAGTGACAGATGTCAGAGAATTATAACATAGGGATATTGGAAGAAAACATCAGCAGGATGCATGCTTTCATGTCCTCAAGATAAATTAATAGTGCTCAGGATTAAAGGACAAGAGTTGGACCTTTTCTTTTCATTGGCATGTTAGCCTAGCCTGAGATGGAGCCTTGCTGCGAACATTGGCTCATTAAATATTTTATTTTATGCACATTTAGAATCCTTCTCATAATAATGCAAAACTTTCAAAGAGTTCTAGCTGTTGAGACTCTCAGCCTCTCACAGCCTTACCTTGATCAGGAGCTGAGAGGCTGCATATAACAAGCCATGGGTTGACTGCACAGTGCAGACAGGAACAGAGTGTGATGGGCTTTTGTACGGGCTATGGATCAGAGGGCAGCAAGAGAACAACACTTGAAATTCCTGGAAAAGTAGTTCATGATATCATCAGGGACTGGTTTGACTCGTGACCGTGCAACATCCCCTGGTACTGGAAATGGGGCTGATGGCTGGGAGGAGGTGGGGGTGGCATCTTGTGATGCTGGTGTCCATCTCAAAGCTGGAGCGAGTGTCACCTCTTCTCCAGGCTTGGCTGTATCAGCTAGGGACAGACTCCGTTAACTGCAGCCATATGTAAGCATGTGTGTGTGGGAGTGTGAAAAGTTTTTCCTGATGCAGCTTATTCCTTGTGTTGGTCTGCTTACTAAATTATGCTTAGCTGTATCATGCATGTATCATGGGTGTTATTTCTGCATTTTTCCCCTCCCCACTAACAACTGTTTTTTTTTTTTTCTTGTCACTAAAGCTATTAATTCTTTTAATGTTGTTTTAATTTGACTAGTAATGTTCCTTTCCAGAAAACAAACAAACAAACAAAAACAACATTTTTTTTCTTTTTTTTAATGAAAATACTTGAATGAAAATATTTTAAAATTGTTACATTTTTTATAACTAATTTAGGCGTAAAGGCTTGAAAGATTTTGTTATAGATTATACCTTCTACATAGGGCCATGTAAAAATAATGCATTTTTATATACTCTAAATAATATACTTTTATTTAAAAATCTGAAAGAATAAATTACACCCTTATATAACATCAGTTGCAATGGATCAGTTTTCATCATGCAACGTTTTCTGAAACAAACAAAAAAATGAATGTATAGAGAACCTATAAGATCAACATGCAGTCTTTGTATGATTAACATGCAAAATATTTGAGAATGGTAAAAAAAAAAGAATAGTACCTGTTATCTAGTAAATCGATATTCTTCCAGCTAACATTGCCAGCATACCTATTTCCTCTGCAATCTCCAAGTATCATTAAAGAGATCCTAGTTTAGTATTAAAGAGATCCCATTCTTCCCTCCCCTTCACTTCTCTCCCCTCTCCTACCCTTTCTCCAGCTCTCCTTCCTTCCCTCTTTATTTCCTCTTCCTTCATTCCTTTCTTCCTTTTCTTAAATATTTTGATTTCCACTTACTTCTCATGCACCCTGTTTACCCTTTTTACCTTTTTGCCACTTTGAAGTATTCTATGTACCAGAGAGAATGTTTAACTGAAAACTGGAAAGTAAAGCTAAAAGGATAAAATAACAGAGAAATCAATAAGGATTACAGGAAATGACAATGTATGCAAGCTTCACTGTTCATGTGCAGTGTTTGCTCATTCCCTCCCCTCCTTTTCTTCTATCTATGGAGAGTTTTTGTTGCCTCGAGCAATTCCATGAGGTCTCCAGATGAAATCAGTGGGATTTTTCAAAGACCTCTCAATAGGGCTGATGTCATTCTTTTTTCTGGTGAAATATTTTTCTTCTTTCCCAGTGTATGTGAGAAATTGTATAACCTCCTCACTTACAGTAGCCACAGCAATGTGTCTCAGATTTTCTGTAAACATGACCCACGCTGAAACAGACTGGAAACAGTAACAGTCACTGTTTGTGAGGGTTTGCAGTTGTATAACTGATACCAGTTAGAGGTTATTAGCAGTCATTTACCTAGAGACAATACTTTTCAGCTATTAATTATAGCTACTCCTCACTCCCCTATCTAGAGATGCTTTGTCTTTCTTCATGATCAAAACTCTTAGACACTCTTTTTATGTCACTCTACCTTTATGATACCCATTTGACTTGCACCCTTTTGGCAAGTAAAAGCTGTTCTGTATAGCGTGAGAGGGGTGGAAGGAAGAAAGCAAGGAAGGAAACAATTCCTTTAAATCACTTCCAATCCTTCCAAATTACATTTTAATTTCTAAAAATAAATATAAAAAAATAAATATCACAGCTTCTGACTGACTTTTGAAATTGCAGCATGCTTCTAAATAAGGATCTGCTGCTCCTTAGAAGGAAATAGCCTTACTTGATTTTGAGATTATTATTATATCAACTACTGGAAAAGCAAGTAGAGTAGCAAAACAGTTTTCTTATCCAATTTAAATTGACATAACCTCATTAATGCCATTGCAGCTGTGCTGGTTTATACCAGCTGGAAATCTAGCTCTCATAGTACTTCAGTAATTATTGGCAATACTCATGCCTCGAGATTAGAGACAGTGTCACAGAGCTGCATTGCACTGCCCCCCTTATCAGTGTTTAGACTTAAGACTTAAGATTTCAAGTTAAAGCCATAGTTATTAAACTCTGATTTACTTGTAAAAGGTGTGATCAGAAATTGTAGTGTGCAATAAAATGTGTAAGTAATGTCAACTGGGCATGTAAAGTCCTTATACCAAGGAGTTTATATATGTCTTCAATATTTCTACTTCATTCATAGAACTCCCTCTGGTGGATTACTTAAAATATGAAAATACTTAATTTATTGTTTAATGACAACAATAAAGAAAATCTCTGTAAAGAATCCAACTCCAGAAGCTAATTTTCTGGAACCTGACTTCAAGATTTCAGTTTTAAATTTAGTACGTAAATTATTTCTTTTGATAGATAACTGCTATTCTCAAAGATAACTGGTGTTTCTGCATTGGTGTAATGCTGTGTCTATCTAACATTGATACCTAACATGCGAAGGTGAATTTATTAAAAAAACAGTTCCAATAAATTGAATGGTTTAAATTCCAGTAACCTGAGGCACTCTTGGCTTCATGTAGTGTTTGATGAAGGCTGATCTAGGGCTGCAGCTGGTATCATTTATTCCAGTTAAGGATAATAATAGCAGAAGTAGTGTTAAAATCCTTTATCCTAAACTGCTGTTTCTCACTCTGCTTTTCCCCTGATAAAATGTTGGTCTTCATTCTTGCCTGATTTGGCAAGTGTCAGGCTGCTGACAGAAAGATGAATTATCTCCATGACATTTTAACTGATTCTAAATCCAATAAGGATCTAAATTCCTTGACAGCAAGTCAGATTAATTATTTTTTTTCATAGTGTAAGTAGTTCTTAACTTCTTCCTGAACATAAGTTAGTTTCTTCCCTGTAAGTGTAGGCTGTTCTCAGAAAGATCTTGTGTCAAATTAAAAAAGTAATACTACAAAAAAAAAGTTAGCAGACAGGAAATAAATATATGACAAAACAGAAGCTCCAGGATGTTTAGGCCTGGCATGTAATAAAATATGAAGACAAAAACAATTTCATACATGTGAATTTTTCAGTTTAGGAAATAAATTTATCAGCTATACTGTCTTCAAAGGAAATTATCCAGGGACGCAGTATTGCCCTGTCCTTTGTGGCATATAAGGAAGAGAAAAAGAAACTCAATGTGTCTTTTCTCGCTGTCCAGAAGTGAAATGTCCAAAGAGGAGACAGAGGAGACCTAAGACTTTATTCGAATAAAGGAAGAGTC
>JAWLRI010000839.1:368505-379491 GCA_034781795.1 Crypturellus tataupa | reverse complement strand
TTCTTCAGCAAGGGGGACAAAGGAGTCAGGTGACCTTAGGTGTGAACAGGCAGAGGGAGGCAGGAGTTCGGTGTAGGGGGGCCGGGAAGGCTGTAACTCCTGAGTACCTTGGCCAATGGGGAAAAGGAGAGGGCGTCCCTCGTTGGGAATTAGGATAAAGGAGGGCTGCGACCCCCAGCAATTTGAGAGAGACCCCACAAGGATATGCTCGGTGGACTCTCCCTTTATTTGAATAAAGCTTTAAGATCTATGCCCGGTGGACTCTTCCTTTATTCGAATAAAGTCTTAGATCTCCTCTGTCTCCTTTTTGGACACTTCACTTCTGGACAGCGAGAATTTACCGCACACTTGCAACACTACACAGGAGATTAACCATAATGAAATAACTGTCATGAAACTTAATAGAAACCTCAACTCACTTTAAATAATTACGTTGATTTCAAATACATGGATCAATACAGGATGTGCTTCAATGAAAAATGAAGTTCTTGAAAGGGAAATTATGACAACAAGGGTGATATTGTTATCACCCACAACAAGGAGTAACAACAAGGGTGATACTCACTCATAGTTAAAACGAGAAAGAAGTGATACAGATATGCATATAAATAGATACAAATATAAATCATATAGATGTGTGTGTGTTTATCCATATACTTACATATATATACCTGAAGCATAACACATTTTGCATTTCAGTAAATCGTGATATCTACTCCCCGGGCATTTTGGTGGAGAAAACAATCAAAGAATAGATAAAGAGCCCTTCCTGCCCAGTGCAGTGTTGTGGCAAAGAGGGAAGTTACTTTGAATGTGAGAGTGACTTTTGGAGAATTGGTGTAGGTCTTGTGTTCCATTTTTAAATAGTGCTTGACATTTCCTGAGACTAAAGAGAAGACACACACAGGATTAGAGGATGAGAGAAAATGCTTTGCAATGATTGTCTAACAGACCTTGGGCTATTTCAGCTTATTAAAGAAAAGAACAGACTATATACTTGATTACAATGTATGTCTGCTGGGAAAAAATACTGTGTACTGAAGAGGCCTTTAATCTAGTTCAGAAAACCTAGCAAGAGCCAATTCAAGTTAGACAGATTGGAAATCAGAGACACTTCTCCATCAGGAAGAGAGCTTAAACACTGGAATAAACTGGAATAGCTACAAAGGAATGTAGTAAATTTTCCATCTCAGATATTGTCATGCCAAGCTTGAATATATTTGAACAAAATCTATGCAAAAAAAATATTCTCAGTACTACTATAATTGGTGAGTTGAATGTGAAAAATACATTTAATGCAAAAGGAGTTAGATTAAAGATATAGCAAGACTTCTTGGCTTTGTGGCGGATGATAGTCTGTGTGCTTCAGTGTTCCTGCTTGGTGTATGTTGCGTGTGTAAAAAGGGGCAACAGAAAGGAAAGCTGCTGTTTGTTAGTCCTGAATATCGAACACTGAGTAAAGTGGAACTGTCTGAAAGGAAGGCCAGATTAACAGGTTTTTCAGCAAAGGAGACACTTCAGAGTTCAGTTTGTTTTTAGAGAGATTTGCTAAACAATAAATCCACAGTATCAGAGAGGATGGGGAATTTCTTGACTGAATAGGAAACAGATAATCCCCCCAAATTTATAGAAAAAGCGGGTCATTGAGGAAACTGTTGTGTTCTTTGTTGTTTTGCTTTGATTTTCTCACAGGAGACGTAACAATAAGAATTCTTAAAAAAATTAGAGACTAATATGGAGAAATGAGACATCAGTACTCATGAGACTAGAGAGAAAAAGAAAACCTACTTAGATAATATACGTTACAGACCTTCCAAGTTTAAATTCAGTTGTTCAGTAACTATTTACTTGAAATGTAATATTATTTAGCTCCTGCTCTTTTATCAAAAGGAGGATGAAGAATAGTTTCCTTTTAAGCAGTAAAAGAGCTGGAAGTTTCATTCACAGCTAGCTAAAAGGAACTGTGACAAATCAGAACTTGGCTGTATCACCAGAGCCTTTTGTTCCTGGTACATACTAAGGTATAACCACAAACAAGATTCACCATTTTATTACACAAAAATATCTGAAAACTGTTTCTCCTTTAATCCTTTTTTTTTCTCCTTTAAGTAAAAGAAAGAACTATAAGTAACCACGAGTTGGTTATTCATTTTTAGAACAAACCACTGCTGTTCTAAAAACAACAAAGCCTGAAAGCTGCATTTATCTTGCAAACCTCTAACAGAACTTCAACCCTTTTACAGTATCTATAGCATACTGAATTCTGTTGGTAAATGTGGCTTTTTATTACTCTAATAGAAACAGTGATGATTCTTTTTTGTGACTTTTCTGCTTTTATTAATGGTTATAGAACCGAAAACCATAGTAAAAAATGATAAATCATTAAGCCAGATGATACATTTACTGCTGCTTTTAATATGTTTAATTGACTTAGCATAAAAAAAATCTATGCAGCCTAACTCTAATTTTCAGTTTTGATTGCTAATATAACTGTCAGTAATGCATGGTTTTCTCCGGAAAAAATACAAAATAATCTACTAATTTGTACTTTAAAGTAGTACAAAATCCAGAGTCACTTCTTCATAATCCAGAACACTAATGAAAAGGGAGAATGAGCTTTCCTGATGCAGTCATATCAATGTTAGATGCCTATTCTAAGCCTTCTGTCCAAGCTTACCATATCATGGGTGTTTCAATAGAAGCACCCTAGAGGACAATTAAAGCCCATCTGCCCTAAACTTCAACCTAAATTTAAAGAAGAAACTTTTCTGTTTCATATTTTAGAAATAAAATTTCCCACTCACTGATTGGGGGAAAAAAAAAAAGAAAAAATCATATTCTTTTTTCTCCTTTTTCAAAAGTTGTTCCTGTTTTCACACATTAAAATTTTGGAACACTTGGTTAGGTTGAGCATCTTCCAAACCTCAGATCTGCTCCTTTTTTTTTTTTTTTCTATTCCTCTGTAAAAATATCAACAGGAAATAGGTCAGTTATTTCTAAGAATATAGGCTATAATGCATTTCTAAGAATAAATATATCTTTATTAGCTATTTAAAAAAAATAATAATATACTGAAAAAGTACTATAGTACAGGATCAAGTACTCAAACAGTGCATGTGCAACCTTAGAGCCCTTGCAAATATACAATATGATGCAGTCTTCAATTGCAGAATCACATGCAATATTTTCCATGGAATCTCTTCTTGCTTATACAAAAAAAAAAAAAAAAAAAAAAAAAAAAATTGCAAAGGACTCCCATCCTGGTAAGTCTTAAGTATGTAAAGAATAAATGACAGAAGGTCATCTTTAATTGTGATGGAAGCTGACTACCACCTTTCTTTAGATACACTACTCTCTTAATCGCATTTCTATGTAATGATATTTAAAGATTTTCTTTAGACATGAACTAAAATAGTGTTTTGTGCTTTGTAAGTACCTTGCTTGAGATCTTGGATAAGAAGTCTTTATATGGACTATCTAAAAAGGTACTGTAATCAATCAAGTTCTTTTTGAAAACGTTTGAAACTGGACATTTTGATATATTTATTCTCTCTCTCTTAAATTAATTCTATGTGGTTCTTTTTGTGATTTATAAAAAAGGGCTAATATAGCTAAATACTCTCTAACACTTAGCGTGAAAGTTAAGAAAATCTAGTGAAATACTCATAATTGTTATAAACGGACAAATCCTCTGAGCCAATTGATTTGCCAGTATACTTTATCGTAAATAGCAAGCAAGCAGCGCTGGGCGGTCGGGGAGTCTCCGCTCCACCAACAGCATGTGCTTATAGCCCACGGAAGCGCCTTTTTTATTCTTTTCTTATCTCCGTTTCTCAAAAGTTCCTTCTTTTCTGCGCATGTCTCCTTCCCTGTTGCTAGGGGGTCTTTTAAGCCCCTCTGGTGGTCTTCTTGATCAAGGTTTCTCTTCTTCCTCAGTGAACTTGTCCTTTCAGTGAACTTTTCCCTTCTTAAAGTTAATGGGCATGCGCTTTTTGAGTCCCATTGTTTTAACTTCTGACAGTTTGTTTATAGAACTTTTTGTACTCCCTCACATTTACTCATCACGCCTCTATCAGCACAAATCACTTTGTCACAGATTACATTCCTGTTTATCACATAATCATACCACACATATTTTGATGTTGAAGTCTGTTAGGAAACTGATTCTGCTCTTGATAGTTTGGACAAAGTTTTGCTTAGAGATATATGTTTACCAATAAGAATAAAACAAAATATTACACAAGTTCTTGTTTACTGATCATTATCCATATAGAAAACTGAACCCAATTGCTTAAGCTGTTTTTATTGAATTTTTATTTAATATACACATGAAATTTAGCATACACTTCAAGTAAGCAAAACCTACAGTTATCTAAATCATTTTAGGCACCTAAATAAAATATAATGTTTAATTTATTTTGTATAATATAATCATTTAAGAAAAATCTTTGCATATTGAGCCACATAGAGAGGTTGTTGTTATTGTTGTTGTTTGATAGTTTTCTTCAGCAGGCTTAGGTACACTCCTAGACCTTGTAGATATCCTGTGAAAACAGAGCTGAGCTTGAAAACTTAAGTATCCAAAGGTGTCATGGAATGAGTGGTGGTAGGGGATAAGTGACACAGAGCACTTCACTCATGGGAAAGAAATAGGAATAGGTTTTATTGATAATGACAATGGTTTCACGAGATTCTATGGCAAGATTACTTAGTATTTACTTCATGGAGGTTCAAGATACACACAGAATTACCAAGGACACCCTCTCATTGGGTCACGAGGTTCAGATTGGACCCCCTTGCTTTCCAAACTTCTTCTGAGAACAGTCTGGGTGCAGCTGGATCCGATCCTAATCCTAGACCTGGTCAACGGTTTATGTCTAAGGGATTTGTGCACAGTTACAAAGTAAAGTTTACAACTTCAAAAAGAGAAAGGAGCTCTGTAGTCACTTACCACAAATCTGTAGTGGGAAGGATCTCTTAACCTCGAGGGGTATCCTTGAGAGGAGTCTCTGCTCAAGGTGAAATCCTGGTGTGCAGCCCACTGCAATGTAAGGAGAGCTCAATCGACTCTTGGGCTGTCTCCATATTTATGGGATAAGATGATTGACATGTAGTCATTCTTTCAATTCAGAGAAGGGCCATCAGGATTTTTATTGATGGTTAATGTCTGGGTGGGGGAAGAAATCAAGGAGGCAACTCCCAGGATCAGATAATGTGGTAGTTAACAGCTGAACAGGGCTATGTGTGAGAACATCCCTCACAAAGGTATTAGGAGAACACCTATAAGAAAGTGGCTTCCACATCTTCATTTAGGGGAAGCGTATATCTAGCAACTGCTCCCAGAAAAGACTCCAGACTACTCTGATGAGGGGTGAGATTTCAGATACAAATCTGTACTTTAACAAGTTCTAGGCAGCTCCCCACTGCTTCATACATGGACAGAGATCCTAAACACCAAGCACAGGCTACTGGAATATGTTCCAGGGTCAGGGATTTAAGAAGTTATCCAAAAAAAAAAAAAAAAAATAGTGGCTTCAGTTTCCAGTTAAAAAGGTCACTCTTTGAAACAAAGGCATTAAATTCTAGTGCTGCATATTGTGTTATGTAAACAAGGACAGTCATTCCATTTTCATTAGTTGGGTAAGCAATGACTTCTTGTTTGCTATTATGATTTAATATTTATTCAGCAGATGATACATTTATTTTGTAAAGGAGCAGCAGATTTTAATTTCATTCAGTCATTCCTTTTATGTTGGGAAAGCTCTTAAAGATTGATTTCAGAAAAGTGAGGTGTAAATACTGTCGTACGTAATACATTCTCTGTTGCTGACAGTTATGTGTAAACATTGTACGTTGATTTAGCTTAGAACAGTAGCAACAACAAGAAAACAAATTTATACAATCTCTATACAACATATTTTAAACAAATATGAATTTTATCATACATAAAAGACAGCAAAATTGAAAAGTTCAACTTTTTTGTTTCTTTGTCATTAACAAGTATTGTACCTGAAATATGACAATGTTATATATTATATAAATATACAACTTTTGAATAACTGCCTTCTAGCATGCTGAGATCAGAGATGTCTAGAGTTTAATAGCTTTAAGAAGGATGTGTATAAGTTTACTTAATTAACAAATGTAAGACCCAAAACTTCTTTGCTAGTTGGACTTTTTCATAACATTCTTTCTTATGGTTCAAGATCTGTCAAGCTTTTTCTTTCTTTCTTTTCCAAATATTCCAATTTAATTTTTTTTTTTCATTCTGTACTGGTCTCCTTAGGTACTCATGTACAAATCTGCTTCTGGACAGTGAAAGGAAATTCCTTTTTTTCTTTGTGCGAGGGCAAGGCAGGACCCTGTTCCAAAGTGCCTTTGGAACTGGATAGATTTAGTAGAACTGTAGAGATTAATTTTTATTTGTCAAACAAGATCTGGTCTGGCTTTGTGCTATCTCTGTAGGCTCCACTTCCTTATTCTAACTGAAGAGCTGTTGTAACTGAGTACAATTTATGTGTATATTAGTTAAGCTATGAATAAGCTTTAAATGATGTAATTTAGCAGAATCTGTTTGCTTAGATATATAGTTTCACAAAAATGAACTGTGCCACTGGAGGTGATGGATTGGTATAGCCTAGTGGAAAGTCTCCAATAGGTCTAAACCCTTTTTTTTTTTTAATTTATTTATTTTTATTTTTTTTTATTGCTCAAAGGATAATGTTTTGGACTTGACAGGAATACAATTGCTTAGAAGGTGAAGTGCTGTGCACTGCTAACATTAATAAAAGAAATGCCTCACCTTTCAACCCCTTTCATCAGAATTATGGCCTACCCGGTGTAGTTGCTGTTTTCAGGAGGGTTAAGAAAAGAAGAACAAAGCCTTATAGTACTGCCATCATAGTCAGAAGGGCAGGGAAATTGCTTTCCTAATACTTTTCCTAATAACAATGGTTAAGGAGAATTAGTAGGTTCACTCCTTCCTTTTCATGAAAGATTTCCTTTGACATACTATAGTACAATCTTTCTTTTGAGCCCAGGGTTCCTAAGGCTTCCACTTAAAAGTTTATCACATCAGATAAATTACAATAGGACATTTTATACTACATACATAACTAAATTTAATATTATTTAATAGCAGTAACTTAAAATGTAGGTGATACAGGTATATATGATAATTAGATGATCTGTACAGATGATTTTCTGTACAGAAAATATCATGGACTGATTTTCAGATATTATCTTACGTTTCCAAAGGACATCTATGTAGTAGTTGCTGATATGGATACTTAGTACAATGCAGATATTGGAAAGTATTCTAGTTCAGTCTTCAATCTGCAAGACTGAAAATAAATGTAAGTAGTTATAAAATATATGAACTAATTAGAATATGAAAATTTTATCCAGCAGTTCAGGATTTCCTTAAAAATAAAATAAAAAAAAAAAGTGAGGAAATAATAAAAATAAGAGCAAAGGAAAATGTAAGAGGACATAGTGTGGAGATACATTCATCTGTGGTGTTTTCAATGGCAAAAAAAAAAAGTCTCATCAGCATAATCTTCCTTTATATCCTTCCTATATTTAAATCTTCCTTTTAGATGTGATTGTTCATAGCTGGAACACATTGAAATGCACTATCTGATTCAGTATTTATGGCTTGCTTCATATAAAGATTTACAAAACACTTTACAGAAAAAAAGAAATATATGTACCTCTAGCTACTTTTTACTCTCTTTTATTCAGGAGTAGAAATACACAAAAGAATGCTGTCTACAGATGGCTTTTTATGTGTAATTAAAACTGAGAGGGACAAAAGCAGTCAGAGTTTATCATCTTCAGCTTTTCAGTCAAACTGTTAATTGACAAATATATCAGGTTGCATTTATTCTTTCTTAATAATAATAATAACAACAACAATAAAATTAATGTGTTTGGAAGAATATGAAAAGTATGAAATATCAGTGCTTCTTATCCTATCTTAATCCTTAGACTTATTTTTCCTTTGTAAATAATGCAGTAGGGAGATAGCCGGTGTCTTGGTTCAGAGATATTTTTTGCATGTTTGTTCAGAGAATTAAAATGTACAGTATATTTAAGTCAATATAAAACAGCCTTGCAGTAATGTGGAAGCAAATTGCAGCCTGTAAGGCTGAAGAGTAGCACAGATCTCACTACCAGAGGAAATGCATCCATTCAGGCCCACCCTTATATTGTATCTCAAAATTTCACTGCCAGATGCATGAATTATAAAACGTTGAAAAACAGACATCATACTACTGCTACTAGGTATTTAGTGAGCATTTTGCAGCTTACCTTCTAGAGAAGATTTGGGCTTTAAAACCTAAGTGTTTACAAAAAAGAAAAGAGGTGGAACTGAAGAAGTGTTATTAAACTCAGGGTTTCCTCTTGACAAGTTAAAAGTGATCTTCAGTGTACAAGATTTTAGTTTGCTGTTTAGTGACTAAATTTACTCATGCACTATGTGGGGAGTCTGAGCAACCTATTTGGGTTTTAGATTCTATTCTTTTCAAAAACATGAGGGAAAAAAAAAGAAAAAAAAACAGAATCTTTCAGGGTGAAAGATTTAATAAGAATGCTCAAGGAAGGTGAGGCAAGAGACAAACAGTTGAATTAACTAACTTCTCTGCATTCAGATTTGCTACCAAGGAGCTTAGACAGATGGCCATAAAAGAACGGTTTTCGAGAGAGGAAAGTCAGAACAACTGTCTCAGTATAAATGTTGACAGATCACGAAGACCATTTGGCATTGACCCAAGCATTGCCAAGGAAGTCTTAGCTGTGATATGTAACCTGACATCTAGATTTTTCTTGGTAACAGATAAATTTGACAAATGTGACGCTAGTGAAAGAAAGAGAGAAAGAGGAAGGAAGGCAGGAAGGCAGGCAGGAAGGAAGGAAGGAAGGTCCATAAGAAAAGGAAAGGAAAAGAGTCGAAGAAATTCAAGTCCCAGAAATTCTAAAGGAAACCACATTTCATAAATCTTTTGGAGTATGTGGATAAATTATCTGTTCTACAATGATTTTTCCAAAAAGCCTGTGACAAGTCTGTTGCAGGAAACTCTTAAAGCAAAAAGAAAAATAAATCTGTAAAAGAATAAGAGAAGAAATACTTCTATGGATTGATAGCTGGTTAAAAATGAGGAAATAAAGCACAAGAATAGATAGACAGATGGTACTGTAGAGCAAATTACTACAAAGACCACAATGCTACAAATTATTTATATAAAAATATCCATAAGTTGTATAGAAAAGGGTTAAATAGTAAAATATTTTTATTAATAATGAAGGATAGTAAAAACACAAAGTAAAACACTTTCAGAAAGATCTTGTGTCTTGTGATGCTAAGGATATAATGGCAGGTAAAATTACATATTTATAAGTGAGAATTATGGAGGAATAATATACATTTCATGATGATGTTTTAATTAGTTGTCATTGATCAGAGATTAAAAAAAGAAATAATGGAGATGTCCATTGTATTCTGTGAGAATGTGAAATCAGCCCATAGTGTGGTACTAGAAGGAGAGTTGAGTGCTAGTGGATATTAGGAAACTACGAATGAAGAAAATACAAAACATTAGAAACCATGAGATGCCACCATGTTTACACCTTAAATACTGCTTGTAGTTCTAGTCATCCAGTCTCACAGAGAATGTACTAATATTTCAAAGTAAACAAATAAACAAAAATCTTGCCTGAAACTAAGTGGACATGCAAGTACATGTTAGGGTGTGTTCCCACTTCCATAAGAAGAGTTAGAGTTTTAGGGTTTTTTTATGTTTTGAAAATATGACTACGGGAGACACTGTAACAGAGACACATGCTATAAATTACAAACAAAGGGGAAATGGTATTTTATTTCTCTCAATACAAGAACTAAGATTCATCAAACAAAACAGGAGAGTGGATTTAAAGGCAAACAAAAGAAAATATGTTTATGTCACTGATATGTACTTAAGCATGTAATTAATCCATGGGATTTTTTTGAAGGCTAGACCTATAAATTAATTCACAATGCTACTACATAAATTAATGGAAGAAAAGTTCTTAACATAAGGAGTAATTTGCACAATCCTTAGAATCATAATTTTCAAAAATAGGATACATAAAGAATATAATATTTTATATTTATGTCCTTAGACTTCTGCTGTATATACACCCATCTGATCACTGTCAGAATTAGACTAGGTCTGAGAGCTTAAACACAAAATAGTTTCCGGGTACCTAATCTCTTTTCAAGGCTGCTTCAACTAGCAATAATCTTGCCAGAATAAATACCATGTATTTTTTTATGACATTAGTAACTTCTCAAGCATTACTGGATTAGGAAATCCATTCTCTTAACTTTTAGCAAATCTGTTGATCCCCTCACCCCATAATTTTTTAAGATTTTGACAGAATTTTTACAGCTATATTTTAGAGAAATCCCATTATTTTAGAGAATGTTTACGACTGTCCTCTTTACAGACAAAATGACTGTCTTCTCATTAGTTATTATTTTTAGTTTTATTTAGTTATTATTTTATTAGTTATTATTTTTAGTTATCTAAAAAGTTATTTTTTAGAAATAACTTCATTAGAAAGTAAAATCTTAGTGCTAACTGCTTATTCAGCTGTTTTCTCTTTATTTCCATATGAGATTTGCTATTTATTTTCATTGTTAAACTTACAAATAAATAAATAAATAAAAAGTATACCTGAATAATAAATAAATAAAAAGTATACCTGAGTGATATTTAGTCCAGAAGTCTTTTAGTATTTTACAAGTAAATATAATTATGTAAGGGAGCAAAGGGTATGTAGCAACATAGTTTTAAAAACTGAGTTTGTGTCTATTTTGCCTCAAGTGGTTCTTTAAACAATACAGATTATTATTTTTAAGTTTTCGATTAAAAAAAAAAAAAAAAGGTAATAGAAAAGTAGGAATTACGAAGGGAAGGGAAGGGAAGGGAAGGGGAAGGGGAA
>JAWLRI010000839.1:350567-368405 GCA_034781795.1 Crypturellus tataupa | reverse complement strand
AAGGAAAGGAAAGGAAAGGAAAGGAAAGGAAAGGAAAGGAAAGGAAAGGAAAGGAAAGGAAAGGAAAGGAAGACAAAGCTATAAAGTTCTTTTCACCTCCTCCCCACTCACAGTACAGAACTGACAGTAAGAAATTACTGCATGTTATAGTTGCTTGACAGCATGAGATTATTGGATGGTAACATGCAGAGTCTTGGACAAAGTGAAGCATGATGACTGTTCCTTTCAAATTTGTAATTTCCAAAGCACCAATAAAACAAGAGTATCTGTCAGTTTAATCAATGTAATGTGCAGCATGACAAATGTTTTACAATTTCAATTTAGTCTGAAATTTGTCTTTTGGGATTCACACAGTATGTTAATATACTTTCAGTATTCCTTTAACAATTTTTAAGTGTTCTATCAAAGACAACATATTAATGTGACAAATTTTCAGTGGCCTTTTATCTTGACAAACCACTTAGTCTAATGCGGTGGTTATTTTACATTACAATCTATACCTTTATTTTGGTGGAAAGGATATAGAAAGCACCAGCACTGATGATCAGATATCCTTCTGTGAATTATTCTATATTCTGAAATACAATTGAGCAAAAAGTTGTTGTTATCTGCAGGAAAGCTATATTTGTTTTTGACTGTACTAATTAACTTTTTACCATAACACTCTGTCTTTAGAATTAATGTGGATTTCATAATGTGTTTGAAAACTGTAAGAGCTGTCAGACAATAACTACCATTACTTTCTTAAAATCTATTTCTGGAGTGGAAATCTTTGGAAGACCCTTTATAAGGAAAGGTGGCTCTACTCTCAAAATCCCTTTTTTGTTCAAATGTGGTAGTGTTTGTTTGTTGTTTTTGTTGTTTTGTTTTCAGTTTAGAACACATTGTCTTCTTTCATTTCCTTTCATTCTAATTGAGACTCTCAGCAATGCTTGCAATGCTTCAAATTATGTCCAGTGTTAGTTGAATGGTAGATCATATTTCTGAAAATGGAAAACAAAACAAAACCAAAAAAAAGTACAATATTCAGGAATTTACATAACAATGTATTTTTCCTGTAATGGGCTACTTATTTTCTGGGATACTCTTGTTCATAGGGAAGGCATATACTTTTTTTTCAGAACAAAACTCTGCTATAAATTAATCATGAAAACTAAATTTTTCATATATCTCTGCTGTTATAATTTTTTAATATTTGGTTGCAGTTAGAATGACCACTTAATCTGAAATATTAATAACAAGTAACAATTCATGCTGTGCTGCACCATTCACACCCTAGGCAGGATCAGGGTTGGTCAGTACATGATTATACAACTACCAGTGAATTCATAGGTGCTGCCGCAAGGAACAGTATTAATGAGAAAGTATCCTGTTTCACTCCTGTACCTTTCTATGTAATATTATTGTGAATGGGTTGTAAAAACAAGGGGATAACCACTCAACCCCTCTGAGTTATTAAAGACCCAAGAGATTGTTTTAGGTTTTTCAAGATTTGTTGCTAATGAGCTCATTAATCAGACAGAGAAATTCTTAATAAGAACCAGTATGTAGGAGTGGAAGACAGACAAGTTCAAATGGGAAATTAGACACGCATTTTAATGTTGAGGATGATTACTTGTGAAAGCTACTGCAAAAGTGGCAAATTATCCATCTCCAAATGTCTTTGAGATGATGCCTTTATTGGAGGTATTCTTCAGTGAATCAAATGTTATTAGGTTCAACAGAAGTGTAATTCAGTTAAAATAAAATTGAAAGGCATCCCAAGAGACAATTTCTTGCTGTGAGGGGAGACTTCATCAGATGAGTTCTTCCATAAACTGTATCTTAAGTTGTAATACTGGTTCTAATAGATTTTTTCCTTCTTCATCCCACTAGAACTCTCTTTTAGAACTTTGTGCTTTTATAATAAGAAATAATTTCCTAATTTCAAGCCTTTCCAGCCTTCATTTATTCAGATCTGGTTTATACAAGCTTCTTTCAGGTCAGCATTGCCCCTCAGTTTAAACTATTCTTTGGCATCTCAACACAAATTGGTTATTGGATCCTAGTTTGCTTTTTAACCAGAATATAATTCCCCATGCAAACAAACAAAGGTTATTTTAAAATGTATAGAAACAACAAAAAAAGGTAGAGAAAAAAAAATCAGAGAGTCTAGGTCTGCTAAGTATAATAAACAAGTTTGAGGCCTCGTAAGGACTTAGATAATATGTGCTTACTTTGACATATATGTTAAAAGGTTACCCTTATGCTCTTCTATGACCAAAATAGAGTTGAGAGATGGTTCAGAGAGCAAAAGACATAAGCTGACTCACATCTCTCTACCTGAAAGCTAGAACTCAGTCCTTAGTTTTGGATTCTGCATGAGACATAAACTCACAGTGCCTGAAACAAATAACCATCTGGTTTCATTCATCCACAGGCCTCCAATACACACTACCCTTATGCGCAAAAAGTTTCTTAAAGGTTTGAGACATGCTTGCAACCTCTGCTGAACACCACAATGCCTGACAGTGCTTCCCTTCCTGCTTTTGCCTCTTCTAACACTTATGTTGCCTCTACTACTCTTACTTAAGATGCCAGTTGATCAGTATGGGCCAGCTCTTGGTGCACTCACTGCAGCATGCACACGCATTCCCACCCTGTGCAAGTTTTTTAAAATGCGCATAGTGTTCTAGCAGGGGTCAGAAGTTCTGTGGTCTGTTTGTAGGCCTCTTAGTGAAAGACGTCCTTCCTCTGTATGTACTAACCACATAATTTTACCCTGGTATTATCCTGTCTGCCCTCAGTGGAGATGTGAATGATGGTCCTCATATCTTTCTATCCTACTGGGATAGAAAATTGTTCTATTCCTACAAGGGTACCCACGAGGGTTATGGAGTCATTTGTAGGGAAGCCACTGAGGCCAGACCTAAATTGGATGATGGCTGTGGAGTGGGACAGGAAATGTGTACCAAAGCTTACTTGAACAGGGCCTGGAAGAAAGAAAAATTATGCTAGAACACTGAGAGTGTGTCATGGTGACTACTTTTCTCTAGTGATGTCATTTAAATCAAAAAAATTTAGCTCTAATATCTAGATGAGATATGTTGCATTCATACTGTGCAAACAACACCATTTTAAAAGTGAGAGAGGCTCAGATTTTTCATACTTGGAGAGCACTTTAGAAACAACTTATGCAAGTATAATAAAAATATACTAGTCACCAGAGCAAGGCTCTTGTTCCAGATTGAGGATTGCTTTAGACCAAATCATTGACTAACGATTGGCTAGAGCTCAGATAGAGCTCCCTAAGATTTGGAACTTGACTTGTGAGAAAGACCACATGATGCTAATAAATGCTGCATTTTTTTTTTCTTTTTTTTTTATCTAACGGAAATTAGATTTCAAGAACTTAAAAATACAACTCTTCTTAGGAAAGAAGATACATGACAGGACAGTCTTTGCATAGGTAGGTAATTCCTGGTAGTACTGAAAATAGGTGATACAGTCTTGCATGATACAGAACTGATAGAGAAACAGGCAAACAAAATAAGAGAACTGAATTCTATGTAGCACTACAGAAACAATTTTCAGACTGAAATAGTTTGGTCCTTGGCCAAAATCAATATCGATTTTCAGGTTTTTAGCACTTCAGCAAATAAACTACACGATTTAATGTAGAAATCAGAGGCACTACTTCTTCATTTATTTAAATGTTCTTTGGAAAACTCTAAAACTTTTTAGTCAAAATCAGTATGGATTTAGAATGTTCATTGACATTAGTTATCATTTAACAGAAAAAACAGTGCACAGATATTTCTCTTTATTGTTCTTGTATGCATTCATTATTTTTGCATTGCCATGGCATCAAAATCAATAAAATACAAAATTGAAATGAAACTCCTTCATCCAGCACCAAAATATCTGCTCAGCACTTTAATACCAATATACTTATGTCAAGTTGCAACAGATTCTAGCTGGCATGCTCAGAATCTGGCATTCTTGGTGGGTAAAGAGTGAAATTATTTCATATTTATTGTATTATTGAAGAAATTACTCTCAGATTCTTCTTTACCATTGCATACATGCTCATTAGTAAAATCAGTGACCATATGCATCAATGAAAAATAATTTGATCCTCTGTGAAAATCTTAATTAAAAAAATCTAATTTACATAAATAGGTAATCATTCTAAGGATATAGCTAATAGAATTCATTTTATTAAGTACTATATGGTAATACTTTAATTTCTTTAGATCATTTATGTTGATTTATCATTTGTGATGCACAATTAAGATACTGAATATCTATTTACATTTAAATATAGACATCTTTTGTTTACATCACTGTCTTCTACTACTTTATAGTCTGATCTTGTGTGTTACTGAAAAAGTTTAAAAGTAAAATATCTCTGTCATGCAAAGTCTCTGACCCCCATGACAGCAGTTATTGTATCATCATGCTGAGAAATCGAAATAGCAGTGAAATGAGACATCACTTTCTCTGAGTTCAGAGACTTTTATACATTCCACTATAAATTACCTTTTCTAATTTAAAAGCAAAAATTCACTACTGAATTAAAACATTACAATCCTTTCTTGAGAAAAAGACTAAATGAATGACCCATGCAGAAGAAGTATTAGTCAGAGACTGGTTCATCTCTGGAATCCAGATCTACAAAACTCTGTAGAGATCAGACTTGGAACTTACAGGTCCTAAAAACTCATTGTCACGTAAACCTGGATATGCTCAAATGCTGTGTACCTTTATTCTCAAAATTTCTTGGGCTCCTAAGACCTAATATTGCTCAGACTACTTCAGTGTATCAGGATCAAGTAGATCAATGTCTACCTTGCACCTTAATTCCAGTAGAATTTATAAAGTTATTCTATTTACTCTAAGTGTTTTATCCAGTGGAAAATTAGAGACAAGCTTTTGTATCAAGTTCTTTAAGATGCAAAAATAAAGGCCACTTTTATTATCAAATAAAGTAATAAGAAAAAAATAGTGAAAGGTCCTGACTCCTTCCTTTGTCCATGGTGGACAGAATGCAATGGGCCGCAGCTGGGCAGTGACCAGCAGTTTTGGCAGCTTCTGTGGGAACCTGATGGACACATCCTTACATGTAATGAGTGATTTGACATAATTATTTATTTCATAATTTTGTCCTGAGATATCACACCAGGGGTTATAAGATTTCTGGTAAACAGCTTGCAGCAAATCTGACTAAACGTGTTTGTGGAAATATTTGTGCAGGAAAATTGAAGTGTTAGGGAGAAAAAACAAATGATTAATGACATATTGATGTTTGCTTTGTCTCATACATTTCTTTTCTTTTAATAAGGAGCATGGTCCTTCTGGTATTTTTCCATAGGAAAAGAATAAAATAAATGTTTTCCATTATAAAACAGATTTTTATTGAAATACACTTAACTGCTCCAAATGAAATTAGTATTAACTTAAAATGTGACCTAGGAAGTTATGAGGTAGATATATTCCTTAGTCAAGTTGTAATGATAAAAATTTTGAGTTTTTAGCTCTGAAAATCAAGAACCTGTATTTTGTTGTTGTTAAGTTTTAGATATATCTCAGCTGCAACTATCTAAAGACTTTTAAAAAATAGTAGTTCCTGTGATTCCCAACTTTGGGTCACATGAAAACCACTGCAATTCAAGATATTTCAAACAACACTTTTAGACTTTTGTGATGTGCCTGAACTGCATGAATCTGGGATTCTTTCAGATTCTGGAGTTAATTGTGCTGAATTTGGGAGATTGTAATTTGTCAAGTGTGATAGTATATTAACGATAAGAGGTCATAACAAAGCTAACAAGATGTAACAAAGCTAGAACTAGATCAGAACTGAAAATATATATACAGATCAGACCTCTGTATTTCAACCGTGAGTGTATGGTACATTGACCACTCTCCTCAATTCTTCTCAACGTACTCTTGATATCAGGGGCATCCCCACTGATGGGTGGATTCTCAGTCCACAGGTCAGCCAACTGTGGGTCCAAGTTCACAACAAAATCTCCCTGTAAAAGAGCTTACTCCCTTTTAAACTCAGGCAGAACAATGCCAGCCCACCAATATATCAAGGCTGCAGGGCTCTGGTCAGTACCAAGGTGCCCATCAACAAGTGACCTAGTGCTCAGCCTGTTCACAGTGTTCCTAGAGTAGCAATGCACCCATTAGCAGGTCTTCTGCAGGGAAGCCCTCCAAAGCGTGAAATGTCTATGGTGTGGATCTGCAGTGGAGATGTCTATGCTATGGGTTTGCCTCGTGACTACTCCTCTGTCTGGATTTTTTGATAACAGGGTCATTAGAAGTTGTGCTTCAGGCTGCAGCAACCCCAGAGTCTGGTGGCACCAGCTGTGGAGCATCCAGGGTTTGTTGCCTCTTGCTTGCTCCTAGAGTAAATTAAACTTTTGTGGGCTGCACCACTCAGAGCCCCACGCTTACCTGTGTGGTGCCTGTCAACTTCGACAGCTTATATATTTTATCTGAAAACTTTTATGTTTTTTGCTTTCAATCACCAATTAATCAGTACAGAGGCTGAAATAAGGTAACCTTAAGCATATAAACATATATCCAGATAAAAGCACAATTAAAAATAAGGGTAGATATCAAACCTGAAAATATTATTCTGAATTCAGAGCCCCTGTTCCAAGTGTTACTCACAATTAAGTCCTCTGAATTCATAAATGTATTTTGTCATCACAATGTTGTGCTAGAATATTAGGTCGTTGGATTAATATAAGTTGGATGTTGGTCCCAATTAACAATTAGAGTTATATTATCTTCTTAATGAGATTTAATGGCAATTTAACCAGACTTAATTAAACTTTGGCTTATAAATCATTTTATTGAAAAGTACATTGAAATTTTCTGAGTTTTATGGCTTTTTAATTAAAATAAATTAAGCCAACTTGTGGATCAATTGCTACAAAATTCCCCCCGTATTTCCAAACTATTGTCCAAGATTTTAGTCAAATAATTTAACCATAATGGAAATCATTGGATTAAAACCTCAGATCATAAAAATCTCGTCTTTTAGCTACCCTTTGACATTTAACCAAGTGATGTTAAAAAAAAAAAAAAGATGAGTTAAACTGAGTTAACTTTGGATGTAAAGATCAGTATAACAACATAGTTAATGGAGAATGTAAACTTTTAGTTGTCTCTGTGTTGGTGGGCCTATATAGATGAATAAAGGTAAAAAAAAAATGCATAATTATAAGTTGTTTTATATGAAAAAGTATTCCACTTCAATGGGCATTACTTCCAGCTTTAGTTAACTCATTTATTTGCATGTGCATGCATGTACTGACAAATATATAGTGCACTTTTTTATATTTTATTTTAATTAGCAATTTTCAAGCTGTAAGATGTTAGAGATTAGAATGATTATTTCCATAAACTATAGGGGGGAAAAAAAGGACAATATGCTTGTGACAGTGTAATTTTGATGCTTAAAATCTGGGACCAAATTTGTCTCCTATTTTGGCAGGTGCATTATCTCAGTAGTGTTACTGGGTAAGTTTTAGTTCAGCTCCTACTGAATAGCCGGTCTTTCTCCTGGTCTAAACCAAAATAAGCATTTCTGGATAAGCATTAATTTGAATTTTGATATTCTAATGATTGAACATAGTAAGCGTAGCAATGAAATTATCGACTTCCCTCGGTTTATTTGTCTTTCTCGTAGCAAAATAATGCTAAAATCTTGGTCTTGAGCTTTTTAGATTTATACAGACAAACATCATCCAGTTAGTTAGTGAATATCATCCATTTAATGAACTCTACCTTTATTGCAAAATTTTACAAATAATCTTCCTTTGGTTTTCATAGTCACAGAGGAATTGCAACTATAGCTGTTTCATCTAATAATTTTTGTTTTCTTTTCCTGAAGATTTGTATGAGGGTTTGGTATGAAAGATACTACCCAATCTTATGAGATTTTTTTTAGCTTTAATATCTGATCTTTTTCTGTTCAATATTAATGAATATTAAATATTTTCATCTTCTCAGGAGAATATAATGGAAGTTATGAGAAATCAAGAGTTTTTACTGCTACCGGCTGAAGAACTCCATAAACTTCTGGCTAGTGATGATGTCAATGTTCCTGATGAAGAAACAATTTTCCATGCTTTAATGATGTGGGTGAAGTATGATATGCAGAGGCGATGTAGTCACCTAAGTATGCTACTTGCTTATATCAGATTACCACTACTTCCACCACAGGTAATTTATTCTGTTTTTGTTTGTTTGTTTTTTTAGTAAAATGAATATAATCCCTGTTATGGCAAAATTCACATCACTTCTGGATACTCTGGGTATTTAAAAGCAAAGCCATTTAGCACTGGACACTTCAAATTATTACTTCATTCAGAGTGACTTCAATAAAATTGAGGTTTGAGGCAAGAGACTCCCAACAAGAGTGCTGTTTTGAACCTGAAGAGGAACAACTACATATGCCATGGCATGATAAGAAGGTTGGAATTAATAGTTCTGCTGAACTGAAATATTATAGATGCTAGGTTGAATATGAACCAACCGTGCAAATAAAGAACACTGCATATTAATCTACATTTGGAAAAACTTGGTCAGCAGACTGAATGAAATAATATTCCTTTAATACCCTGGGCTGCTGAGGCTACAGTTGGAATAATATTTCCAGTCTTGAAATCCCCACAATGCAAGAGGGATACAGAGAAATTGGACAGAGTTCAGTGAGGGATTATTGGCATGGTAAGGGATCCAAAGTATGAAACTTGTAGTTTTGGGAGGAAGAGAGTAAGCAGCCCAAAGAGAGATCTACTAACAATTTAAGACTGCTTGAATGATAGTTAGGAGAATAGTGGAAACAATTATTTTTAGGAGCAGTACACAATATAAGAAGGAGAAAAAGCCTCAAGCCATATAGTATAGATGGTTTGGTTTGGATATTAAGAGAGAAAAAAAAAATCACTCAGAAGGCAGTGCAGCACTGCAGTATATGGTTCAGAGTCTGTAAGATCATGTTCATTAAGAGCATTCATTACTTGGTTAGATTAATGGATCACCACATCTGGTATTGACATTAGCTCTGATTTCAGTGGGAGATGGAAGTCGAAAGTCCTTTGGAGGTCCTTTGGAGATTTGAAGATTCCTTCTTATCAACGTTTCTGTATTATATGATGGAGACTTCAGATTGTTTCTTTTTTAAAGAGTAGTAAATAGCATTTTCTTTTCTTGTTTTCTTTTCTTTTTTTTCTGTGCAGTGCCTTTAAATAGCCATTCTTCTTTCAGCTAGACAGGATTAAATGAAGTTAGATGATTGTTGCTTATGGGAAAGATCACAGCATTGAGAATTAGTCAGTGACTAGTAATAATGCTAATGCTGCAATAATGCTCAGAAAGTATTTTAAAAATATTTCCAAATTAAAGTCAAGATATAATTAAACTCTCAAAATAAAGTTATTGAGAATAGAAAGTTGATTTAAAAATATTATTATTATCAAGAGGTAATTTTTTCCCTACTAAGGTTTATGTTTAAGTGTAAATCAAATAAAACATTCCATCATTTTCATAAAACGGAAAATTAACTGAAAAGCTCTCTGAAGTGAGGTCAAAATTAAAAGCTTCAGAAGAAAAACAGATTTGGGTTCCTTTCTTTTAAATACATGAAAAAAAAAAACATAAACTGCAAAAGTAATTAACAGATTGGATCTTAAAATGAATGTTTATAGATTTTGTTCTTATTACACCTAATTTTCACTTTCAAGATGTAGTTATGATACTGACACTGTTGTTAGTCTTCAAGTCGTATGATATCACAATATAATTCAGAATTCAGTGGAAGAATTTAGGACCAACCAATCAACACTAATATATAAAAGGAAAGTGTCATAAAGCTGAAACTGAAATGATAGATGCTGCAATGTTGCCATAAAGTTTAGTTTAATTTAGTTTAATTTGCTCCTTTTATTTACTTGAAACTGTCTGCTAAATAAAATAAGACATTGTCTTTTCTTCATTCAAATCAACTAGAAAGACTGCTGGGTTGATCAGGATAATTTTTGCATTTTAATATACAAGATTTAATTCCTTTTTATAATAACTGTTGAAAATCTATATGTGTAAACAGGCCTTTTGAGGTCCAGCTGGAACAACTAAACATGTTATCACCTGGTTCCCGCCTGCCTGTCATGACATGTGATGATTAACATCCTCACTGCTCTGGGAGCAAAAAGGGTCATCTGAGTCATCCCTAATCATATGCATGAAAAAAATCTGTCTGAGTATCTTGACAACCTCCTGTTGAAGCTAAAGTGGTTAACTTTGGCTTTGAAAATTCCAGCAAGTTTCCAGCAAGAACAGATAACAACCTTGGAGGGATATGGAGAAACTGGAGAGGATCCAGGGAGGGACAATATCTTGAATTCATTTCCAAAATGTATGTGCTTGCTGACAGCATGTTTAAGGCCATGTGAACTTACACTTTAGGATTTCTGTAGTCTTTCAATCAACATGGAGTCTGAGTTCATCTAAGCCCAAAGCACCTGGCCACGTAACCAGAGCAAATCTTGCTACCTCTGAAAGTACTTGACACAAAGGTACCCGTGTCTGCTGCAGTCGTGAAAGAAGCATGTAACTATGGTGTTTACCATTTATTGTTTATATTAATATATTTTAAGTATGGTATTCTAAGTAAAAATGTTTTACTTTGGAATTAGCATAGACTGAAAACTTATATCCTTTTAGTCACTGTGGACCAGCATAAAAAACAAAGCTAAATTTATATATAAATAAGACAGACAAATTGTATAAATGAGTTTTTATCTATAGGACTGAATTTTCTTCATCACCAAAACAGAATTTCTTTTTCCCTATGTTTGAATGTCTCATGCCCTTCTTACTCAACCTGTAACTTGAAACATGCTCTGACAAGTCAGCAGTATGTTTGAACCTCTGCCTATATTTATTTACTGGCATCTGTGTTAGCTGATTTGCTAGGAAGAAAGACTTGATTGCTTTTGCTGTCTGCACAGAAGGAGGCAATGTGAAGTACATGTTAATGTGGAGGCTACAGCATGAAGTGAGAATGTATTCACTTTCTCTTGAGAAAAAAAAAAAAAAACAGTTTTCATGGTGTTTCATATAACGTTATGAGGAAGTGCTAATCACAGAATGGTTGAGGTTGGAAGGGACTTCTAGAGATCTAGTTCAAACCCCCTGTTCCAGCAGGGACACCCAGACCACACAGCACAGGTCACGTTTGGAAGATCTTCAGAGGAGACTCCACCACCTCTCTAGGCAACCTATTCCAGGGCTCTGTCACCCTCACAAGAAAGAAATTCTTCTTCACGTGGAAAGAGACACTTCTTGTGTTTCAACTCGTACCCATTACCCCTTGTCCTGTGACTGTCCACTCCCGTGAAGAGTTTGGCCCCATCCTCCCTACATTCACCCCTTCGGTACTTGAACATGTTGATCAGATCTCCTCTCAATCTCTTCTCCTCTCTAGGCTAAACAGGCCCAGATACACATGATACTGAGTGCACAGAATTGCATGATTACTAAAAAATGAGAATAATAAAGATATGTTTTTATGTATAAATGCAAAGACATTTATGTTCAAAGATTACAGAAATTTACTTGCAAAAATAGTTAAGGTAAAGGTAACTTACACTCCAGCAGGACGTTCTGTTTGTAATGGCTGTTTTTGTACCTGCTTGTAATATTAGATCAATATTCAAGAAAGAAAGCTAAAAAATAGCATATGATAAAGTATAGATACTATTTTTTCCTCTCTGCAACACTTTTAATAAGATCACTTTCAAAGCCTTGCAGATGCCATCGAGGGAATAATTCATAGTGTCAGAGCATTAAAGGCATCACTGGAGTAATGTGTGCGAGTATTGAAGACACTATGGATCAGATCTAGTGTAGCTAATGTAGACATCTAAATGATGCCCAGGGCAGAGACAATCCAGTACTTAAGTACTTAAATAGCCTGTAAAGTCACTTGTAAGAAAGTGAGCTGATCCACCTGGCTTCAGTGCTTATTGCAATGGTGATATTATAGGGAATCTGCAGAAAATGCTAAGCTTCTAAATCCCTCAGAATTCACACATTATATCTGACAGTATATGATTTTGTGTTTATTAATTTGCATATAACACCTCAGTAGAAATCCTTCAAATCCTAGCTTGAATAATTGTCACTGTTAGGCAATTGTGTAATTTTTTTTTCATGGCTCAGCTGGCATTTAGAAAAGAGATAGCAATTATATGGTCATTGGTATACTAAGGTTCATTCAGTTCTGACCTTTTTAATATACAATGGATTAGAAAAAAATAATGGAGGAGCCTTTGTTCAACAAAAATCCAAGATGTTGCTCTATTTCAAGCAATCCCTAACTTTTCCCTCTGGGTAATGTGACTGTTAGTTTAAAGTAAAGTAATTCACGTTTCAGCTCTCTAACCAGCTCATGCTATTAAAGAAGTTTAACTGATATGAATTCATATCTGACTAGAGTTGTAGTTTTTTTAGAGTACTTCTTACCTTACAGTCTGCTATAGACCAGTATGGACCAGATAGATAGCTCAGTATGTTCTACCAATCTCATCTACAACACATTTGTGAAGTTCTGCCAGCATTTTTTAATGGAGTGGATGACACAAAGCTATGACTTCCACTTGAAAGAACTAAAGGTGTGATTGAAATTCATATTCACATATACATATAGGCTTCTCCATGTCAGCCACTCCCCTAAGCTTCTACCAGGCAGTTAAACTCGAGGATTAGTGCAGCTTCCAGCACAGAGGAGCCTGGTGCTATTTGAGAGGTGTCCTGGGTTATCATGCTGCCTGGTTCCCAGATGTTTGTTTTCGTACAACTGGATTAAACATTTGTTCTTTATATAGGGATTTGAATGTTGACCTGTAACAAAATAATATGTATTTAGGAGTGCTAGTAAGTATGACAAGATGACCATTTCACTATTGAGAAATCCATCTTCTGAAGCATTCATTGCAATAGATTTTTGTCCTTTTTACATCTTACTGACAAGTAGGATCATGCATCATTTTCAGATGACAGCTAGGTTCAGATCTGTGAAGAAAAAAAATGTAGCTTTTTTTTTCATGTGTTACCTAACATTTAAAGACATTTCTACATAACTTAGAAATAATTAAAATAGTAAAAAGTGTGTGACAGTGTTCTCTGCAAGAAAGGATTTATTTTGGTTTGAGGAGGCATGTCTTACCTGCTTGGCTATATATTTAAAGGGTCACGTTATTTAGAATCATTATTTGGCACCTTTGTATCTTTGCTGTCCTAGGATTGTTGGTCACAGTGTTGATTAGATGCAATTGTTGCAAAAATTGCTCTCTGAATGTGCTTATTCTACTGTCCTCATCGGCAACATACTTTTAATTTATTTCAGTAATTTTTCATTGATTAGGATATTAGCATATTATAACTCACATCTGAAAATCATGCATATTCAATGAAACTAGTCCAGGTAAATGCAGTGGAAGTGAGTCCAATCACAATGGAGTAATCAATGTTATCTTCCAGTTCAAACTCTGATTTTCACTCATTTTTTAGCACACAAATAGACCAACAATAGAACACCACAAGGGCTTACATAGCTCTCAAGCAGTGAAAATGAGGCAAAACTCTCAACAAAGCTCCAGTGTCATTTAGGCAGCTACATAATATGCTAAGACTTGCCAAAATGCTTAACCTCCAGCTGCTCATAGTAATTGTAATGAAAACAGTTTGATGCAAAGCACTTTTGAAAGTCTTTCACTGTATGTTCTTTTTTTATGTTCCTAAATGGAGCTGACCACTTTTAGAAACACGGATTTAAATACCTTGTCAGATATCTGTCTTCTCTCAGAGCTGCCCCTACTCTGTTTTCATGTACAAAGGTAGAAGATGGTATCAGTGGACTTGGACTACACTGTTTATCATGAACAGTGTTGTTTTATTCTCTAGTGATATATTTTGCTTATGAGTGGCAATAATTGTAAAAATCAAGAAGCTATGGGTTTTAAAATTGCTTTCTGTGTAGTTTATCACACAGTAGTGGGCTATGTTTTGTCCTAGATAGGGCAGGGAAGAAAACTGGGAAGAAAAAAATGCATTCACAGGAATAAAACAGACCACAGACTTCATAATTTTTTTTTCAGGATCTAAGCATTGGGTAACAAGATTTTTCTTATGGGCCACAGGAAATCTGCAAACCACGAAGACTTTAAAATCCATCAGTGGAGCAGATTCTCCCTGCCCATTCAGGAACTATGATGTATCTCCTGTATGGAGGAGGACATACCATGAAGTCCCTGAAGCTCAAAGAACAGCCTACCCTGTGAGGATAATGAACACCCTCAAACCAGAGGTCCCTGGATCTAAGTCCCTTGAAGTTAAACATATCAGATGTCTAAGTCTACCTGTTTATATAGCTAGCACTTCTGCGCCTATTTAACAGAGGTAAATTACGCTCATATTGTTTTCCATAGTTCAGTGGCACTTAAGCTCATTTAAGATTAACTAGCATGACAGAAAATACAATGTAGTGCTGGTTTCTTTAGACTTCTTCCCTGAGTGTAGCTCTAGAATTTTTCTTATCTCTTAAGTAGTACTTTAACATTACTGCAAAATATGAATAGCCTCAGAATTAACATATTTTTTATATATATATTATTATTATTAATATTCCTCCATGAGTGGGAAAAAAACTTAAGTCACTCTAGCTGAGATTCATCTCACCTAACTTTATATATTTAGAATGCAAATGTCTAGCATCTGAGATAGGCATTTATTTCAGGAAGAGAATTAGCATGATGCAAAGCTACTTCCTTCTCTCTGTTTACAACATCCTAGGATGATAAGGTCAAATATAGATCTCTGAATCTGTATAATTGGTTACAGAGTTTGCACTTGGGTTTTATACTTCTTTGTGCCACTAATTCTGCTCATTCTTATGGGAAGATCATACAAGTTAATCATCCTTTCTTTAAATGAATCTGATGCAAATATTGATACAAAATTTGATCAAAAGAACTTTATCTGGTAAAAATAATTAGCAAGCTATTTTTGTCTTTATAAATAAAGGGCGGAAGTAAAAATATTAAGCTGACTTAAATACAGAAGAAGTCTTAACTCAGTTAAAAAAAAAAAAGTCTAGGATACAACTTTAATCATTCTGACACTGAGGGCTGGATTTTTGGGAAGGTTGAGTGTGTCTTAAATGCATTTCATGTAATTTAATGTGTGCAAATTTCTGCAGAGAGCTTTAAAGGATTATTGTGCACAACTAAGAGAATTTCTGTTAATGGCAATTAGATTTTAAATATATATAAAGGAATATATACATTTGTAAAATCATTGTAAAAGGTCACCATTGAAGGTAGATGTTGTTTCATCAGGTTAAAGAGGGGAAAGAAAAGACAATTCCTATTTTCCAAATTTGAAAAGCATTTGAATCAGTAATACATAGGGATGATAAATAAATTGGCCAAATCAGAACCATTTTCAAAAATATATCCAGCTGTACTATTTAGATCAAGGAAAGTCAGTGTGTGCCAAAAAAGTGGACATATTCAGGCATGAAGTTAAAACTAAAGTTTGAATAGTGTGATAAAAAGATAACAGGGGACCACTTATACAAAATAATATTGAAGATTTTAATAAATGGGGTCATTAAATGATAATCTTTGGGGAAGTGTTAATGTTGTGAAAATGGTTTCAACACCGCAGTTTAATTACCCATCACAGATGCTACCAATGAATATTCCCATCCCACTGCTTAGTTTACTTAATAGACTGGGGAAAAATAATAGGTTTCTCATTTTTATACCATAAATGCAAAACCTCAGAGAATGTATGTATGTGATTGTTTGTTTACCTAAAATATTCATTTTGGCAACCCAGTGGTAATTTAAAGAAAACAAACTTCAGCTCTGCTATATTTTATTTAGTCTACTCTATACTGCTGTGGGTGACAGGGAGTTCTCAAGTTTACAACTGAAATGTAGAAAACCAGATGAATATCTCCTCTGAATATGAAATTATTTTTAATGTGTGGAGAAAAAAAGTTGAAATTAAAAATCAATTAAACATTATACTCACTTCAGCTGCCAGTGACTGTAATCACAGAAAAGAAAAAAAATATAGCCAGATAGACAGTAGAGTTCATTTCTGAGTCACACAGTTAGACTGTTTTCAATATATTATCTAATTATTTTGTTTGCAATGTATTATCACCTGCTTACAAACACAAATCCCAGACTCACAACCTCACAAAAGTGTGCTGTCTAGCGAATAAATCTTAATGTAGGTTTCTAATGATTAGTCATATATTTCAAGGAAGGACTAGTTTGGGTTTTCTAAAGATCTTAAAAGTTTTCATCTCTTCTTTGAAGGGAGAAATATCATCTCAAATAAAGAAATCTGGGAGATTTAATATAATCTCTTTGTCAGTCTGTTGGAGAATAGCAATATATTATAGACAATGAGTAACAAAGATATTGACTTTCATATATTCAAACTGTTACTCTACACAAATTCTTCAAAAAACTCTCTGAGCTAGAAGAGATTTACTTAAACCATTAATTAAATGTGAATAAGAAATAAAGAACTCCAGTCAGACTCTAAATGCTCACTGATCTGAAGTAAACAATAGAAAACAAACAAAAAAGAAATATACTAAACTGTGAGAAAAAAATCTCTTCAAATATTTTTTCATGATTCTATTTCTACAACAGTATATTAAAAGGTTTTTCCTTAAAACTTTACAAGTTCAAAAAGAAGACTAGATATAAGCCTTAATTACAGTCACAGACATTATTATTTTGCAGTTTGCACAATTTATTCCACTTCTAGCAAAACAAAAGGGTCTTTAATATTGCTAAAGTTCACTTGGATAATATGGGATTTAGAAATAGGCTTTACACTTTAGCTGCATACATAATCCATTCTTGAGCTTATGATCTTTCCATTTAAAAGTCCAGAAAATATAATAACTTTTATATTTTTAATAAGGCTAAAAAGAGACAGTGAGTGAATTTTTAAGTGTTTTAATCTACTTCAGTTAAAATCTATTTGCATATCAAGATCTGGATGAAGAATGACTTTGTTGCAATATCTTCAAAGTGCAAAATTTTAAAATATTGATTGTAAAAAAACGGAAAAAATATATTGCTATGAAATTCCCAGCTACATAATACTTGAAGTTGGCATCTTGTGCCATGCAAAATTGAGTTGGTTATCTAAAAAGTTTCCCCAGCTTTTTAATGAAAAAAATCTGATTCGTAAAAAGTTTTTAATTTATGATTTTCAAATATTTCAAGTGGGTTATTTGCTAGATCATGAGAAGCATCACGTGTAACTTTTCTGGCTAATTTTGACAAGACTTATAGTGATATAAAAGGATAGTTTTTCTGAAACCTATTATTTCTAACTTAATCCTTCTTAGTAAGATTAACATTTAAATTATCTTCCATCATTTTAATTTAAGGCTTTAACAATGGCTGATGGCTATGCCTACACCAAATGTCTTCTTCATACCAGCCATCATTTAAATCCTAGAGGAAAGACATAGATATATCCTAGGTGAAATCCTAATTGAAGCATGATCAAACATATCCATGCAGAGACAGATATTCAATACGCTCTTAATTGTATTAACTCAATAGCCTGTTGTTTTTATTCATAAACTTTAATATAGGTGAAAATACTTAAGTCTGACCTCAAGCAGTTCTTGGAGAAAAAAAGGAAGGAAGGAAGGAAGGAAGGAAGGAAGGAAGGAAGGAAGGAAGGAAGGAAGGAAGGAACGAAGTAAGGAAGGAAGGAAGGAAGGAAGGA
>JAWLRI010000839.1:335288-350467 GCA_034781795.1 Crypturellus tataupa | reverse complement strand
AGGAAGGAAGGAAGGAAGGAAGGAAGGAAGGAAGGAAGGAAGGAAGGAAGAAAGGAAGGAAGGAAGGAAGGAAGGAAAAAATTATTTGCAATTCATTACAGAATTGTCTCAAAAAAAAAAAAGAAAAAAAGAAAAAAGAAAAAGGTTGTCTCCAAGGTAACAAGATCTCAATCACCCTATAGAAACTACAGCTTCAGTGGCAACTACTGATATGTTACTAGTTGCAGAATCTGTGTTCAGAGCAGTCAGACAGGCATTTTTTAAGAAAAAATATTAGGAATATGGACCGTTTCATCAAAATCTTAAGCTGAAATTTAGGCAACTAATTCACTGTATTTTTATCTAATCAGTTCAAGATGGATAAAGATTTAAACAGATTTTTGAACAATTCCTTTTCACTACGGCAATTATTGTATTCAACAGAAGTAATTCAAATTATTGGACCTATGAAAAAAAATAGTAGCATTTCATGTGAAGCTTTGTTCTCTTTCATGTGATGGAGCATAGACAGAAATTACTTAAAATAAATATAAAAGGTTTTGATCACAATAATGATGAATTAAGTCAAAATCTGCAGTAAGATTAGAATATACAGATATTAACTGAAGATTTCTTATAGGTAGAAAATAAAAAATATCAATGTCTTCCTTTCACCAAATTATGCAACTCAAATATCAAAACAATGGTGTAGCAATAATGATTTTCTCTTTTGCTATCAGCTTTAGACTGATGGAAAACTCTTCTAATAGGTACTTCTTCCAAACGCACAACAGTGTTTCCTATCAGATGGAGTAGCATAAGCATGGTAAGGTGTTGAAAAAGAACTGAGATCTTATTTTAAAGATGAAGGTTGAAAACAGTATTTGTATATTTTCTAGGAATTCAAATAAATTGTATATCTGTATATTTGCTTTTCTTTATTACCTGCGCAAAGTACAAACATGACCTTACACTTTAGAAGTCTCTATTACTTTCCAGTGACTGTATTTCTGTGGTCATTGACAGTAAGTAAATGTTACAAATCTGTACATGGAAACACAAAGATAAAAGGACAACATTGTCCAATCTAATATTTCTTTTTAACATCATTGTATATGCAACCTTTGTGTCATTTTAACTTCAGAGTTTTGTTTCATATGGTAATGTGTTCCTCTGATTCAAGGTTGTCAAGAGACTTCAGATATATTTTGGCTCAAGAATGAGGCTTGTGGACTTTCTTAAACAATATGTTCCACAAAAATCCACATTTCATTTACAGTAAAGGCTTTCGAGGCTTTTAAACTTTTTGTTCTTGCATTGTGATTCTTAAAACTATTAAGATAAGGCTAATCCTGTGTTCCACATAATGATGGCATGTAGGTTTCTGAGGGTACAGGACTTGTCTTTTTAGAGGAATAAATGAACAGGAAAATGCACCTAGCTACTGGTGCATACTTTTTTACTGGTGCTACTTTTTTAGTGAATTGGAATTTGCTTTTTGTCTACCATAAATTGACATATTGGCTGCAGTGACCATGAGATGCTGGAATTCATGATCCTGAGTGGAGGAAGCTGGACAAATTCGAGAGAGCTAACTTTGACCTCTCCAGGGAGTTCCTTGGAGGAATTCCCTGGGCTTGAAGGAAAGGGGGTCCAGGAGAGTTGGCTAATATCCAAACACCACTTTCTCCAAGCTCAGGATCAGTGCATTCCTACAGGAAAGAAGTTGAGCAAAGGGAGCAGGAGACTTGGATGGATGGGTTGGGAGCTGCTGGGTAAACTTAATGAGAAAAAGAATGCATGCATAAGGTGGAAGAAGGGCCAGGCCACATAGGAAGAATATAGGAACATTGTCAGAGAATGCAGGGGTGTAGTGAAGAAGGTCAAGGCACATTTGGAAGTAGAGTTAGCGAGAGATGTCAAGGACAACAGGAAGGTCTTCTATAAATACATCAGCAGCAAGAAGACTAGGGAAAATGTTAGTCCACTGCTGAACGGAGTCCACTGCTGCCTTGGTGATGGAGAATGCAGAGAAGGCGGTTACTAAATGCTGCCTTTGCTTCTGTCTTTACTGCTAAGGCTAGTCTCCATGAACTACAGAGCCCAGAGACAGCAGAGGGAGATTCAGGAGAGAATACGACTTTCTGCTGGTGGAGGAAGATGGGGTTAGGGATTATTTAGGCAAACTGGACACCCATAAATCTATGGGACTGGATGGGATGTATCGAAGAGTGCTGAGGGACCTGACAGAGGTTATTGCTTAGCCACTTTCCATCATCGTTAAGAGGTCATCAGCTGCAGCAGAGCCAGCTGATGCACTCAGATCCCTGAAAAGTGACTTTCATTTTATGTTTTGGGCATCTTCTGAATATGAAATTCAGAAATGTGAAAATTGTGTGATATTCCAGGAATGCTTTTACTACATGTCAAAGTAAAATATAAGTTCCATAAAGTTTTTTTAAAATCTTCAGTCTTACATTTTCTGTGCATCTTGGCCATTGCCACCTGCTCTATTTAAGCAACAAAAAAGGTAGGAAAAAGTTAATATCAAAAACAAAACAAAATGAAAAATACTCACCACCACTACTAACTCTAGAATATTTCTTATGAATCTAACTGCATTACTAATGTTAGATTGACTCCAATAAGTAAATAAATAGCCAATATATATGGGGATCACATCCTAGGAGAAATCCATGGCTGAGATTTAGCATGAAATATTTGTCAGATTAGAATAAGAAATGAGAATAAGACTGTTTCTGAGCAACCAGAGGAAAAAAAAATGTGGGAGAAACATTAAATAAAATGTTTTCTATCAGTAATTTGCCCAACTGCCTGTCAGGGCTTTTTTAAATTCTCTTTTACATTACTTGCCACTCATATCAAAATAAATATTGTCAGAAAAATAGGTGTTCTAGCAACAGTTAAATACTCTGTCAAATATAAAGGAAAGAATTTTACTGAAGCATTCCATGAAGTTTGAAACTGAAAGAGATTTTTTGAGAAAAGGTGTGTGTTCATTAGGTTTTTCAAAACAGAAAAAAATAGATAGTCAAAGTTGGTGCACAGAAAGTAAAATCCCTCTGATACTTCTTGTTAGTGACAAACAAATTTGATTCTGTGCTGGCTTAATTATCACTGGCTTTGTTTTCCTAGTACAGTATTTCTATGCTGAGAATTTCCAATTTAGCAATTACTCTTTTATGCTAAATGTTTTATTATGTATTATTGTTTTATTAAGCTAATAAATTCAATTTGACTTTCAGGAAAATAGCATTATTTGAAGAAAAAGTAGTGGGAACGAAAATACAAACTTTGAATTCCTAGAGTCATCCTGTCAAGCTTATATTTAAATAGCTAGGTGGGTGGCAGAAATTCAGACTGTATAGTAAACTACTTTTAAGTACCCAAAATAAAAAAATGGTGACTGTTTTAGCAAATACCCACTATCAGTACAGCATACCAGTAGCACCCTTTTGGCAGTACTTGACTAATTTCCACTCTAGTCCTTAGATTGATTTTGTGTCACTGAGATGAAACATGCCTGCTCTCCGCAGTGTTATGCTGAAGGTAATCCAGAAATACAACTGAGAAAGGCCTAGCCGATTTTTTATCTGGGGGGAATAGGGTGTTTAAAGATACTAAATAACTAAGAATTCTTAGGATAGTGCCAATATGATAATGTTTTGAATCCATATAACTGCTAAAATGGCACTGGATGGGTCTTTTGAGAACCAACAGCTCTATCAGATTCCAAGTGTTACAAAAACCAGAAATCTTCATTTATGTTAGATGCATTTCTATCTTAATTAGATATGTCATAGTGATATTTCATGCCATGAAATAGCAAGCTGAACAGAATTTGGTCTCCAGAGAAACATCCTTATTAACTGAATTTCCTGATCAAGTGCATCCTGATTAAATAAAAATATATTGATTATTTGCATATTTAGACAGCATAAGTGGGTTGGCTTGATATGACTTTTGGATCAAACTATACTTTTAATTTGAATGTTTGTTATTCAATGTATAGGCTGGCCTTCTTTTTTCATTCACAAGAGTTAGTTTTTATAACGTTCAAAAATACAGTCTTTATGACCATCTCCTATCATAAGCAGGTGGTAGAAGGGAAGTTTGAATATTTTTCTCAGATTTTTTTTTTTTTCTCCACAAGTAGAAAGAGGGCATGGAATAATATGTGTATTAGAGGAATTAGCTTTTGTGGCATTATCACAAGAAATATTTTTAAAGTATTAGTTTTTTAAAAAAGAAAGATTTTTTATATATATAATTTGGTAGCTAAGTAACGTTTTAAGTAAAAAATACAGATATTTTTATTTGTTCTTTTAAAGTATTATTCAGAAATGGTTTCTTTTTTCAGGATGAATTTCTAATTGGAGAAAAAAAGATATTCATCCTACATTTGTAAGCAGATACTTAAATAGATCAGAGAATGAACAAAACAGAAAACTGAAGGTACTTAAAGATTCCAGAGGAACATTAAATGATTTTAATTTTGTGCATTTTTTCTCTGGTGTGTGAAATCTCAGAATTTTGGGTTTACTAATTATTATTTGTGATTTGAAATATCTGACAATTTATTTGGAAGATTCCACAGAAATAAAAGCTTGTTTTAAGAGCCTAAGCACATACTATGATTCCAGAATAAAGAAATGGCTCTCTATTAGGAAGTGACCGGATGCAGTTATTAGAATTGATCATCCTCAATATGATAAAAAATCATATCCTATGAAAAATCTTGCCATCAGTTTCAATAATTTCATTAAACATGAGAAAATATAAATAATATATTATCTCAAATTAGTGCAGGAGAAGATTTATTATGGCTGCATTCTGTTAAATTTTGACAGCAGTACACTGGTTGGATTCAGTAGTCCAAATTACAGCGTTTTGCAAGAGAAAACATCACCCTGTCTAAAGTCTAAATATGATTTCTCTTCAGAGCTTTGAGTTTTGATCTATTGATATGCTGAAAACTTCAAAGAAAAAAAAACATTAAAATTGTAATATCAGAAAGCCTATTACATAATATAAATCAGCATAGTGTTGTGAAATATACCTATTCCCTTTTTTATTAATTTACTTCAATATTCTCATTTAACCATATTAATTGCCAGTTATCTGAGACTAAAACATATATGCAGTCCATATCACAGCATAAAAAGTGCCGTCTTTAGATTTCTTGGTAATTTGAATTTTCTAAACCCCTCCACTAATGCTGCTGATACTGGTTCCGGGAATATAAGGATACAGTCTTTGGGAATTAATTAAAAATTATTATTAATAATAATACCTCCCTAAGAATTTACCTCCTTAAATACCTCCTTGAGTATTTTATTTTCCTCTACACATTGGGAAAACTCCAAAAACTCCAAAACTAAGTTACCTTTAATTATAGATTCAAACTTCATCTTCTTGCTCAACATGGATGAAGAAATGTTATGCTAAACATTCCAGTGGCTGTTCCACTCTCTCTGTACTGACTTGAGCTTAGTAATATTAAATGTAAAAACATATAAGAATGACATATTTGCATAATGCCATTACAGTCAACAATAAAACACCAAATACAGGGAAAAAATAAATTCTTGTTATTTAAATTCATAGGGTTAAATGTGATGGTAGTATATGTTAAATTATAATAAAGTTCATAAAATATGTCACCATGATATGAATTTTAATGAGCTTCCCAATCAAATTTTAAGCAGTTGTTTTGATTGAAAATCTCCTGAGAATTGACACTGAGTGTTGACCATTTACATGAGAGAAAAGAAATTGGTATCAAAGTTTTAAAATGTTTTCAAGTGTTATTTATTTCATGCGTAATTTATTTGCAAATATTTATATCAAGCTATTAACCTTGACCATATACGGTGACCCCTTCTAAAACATTTCTGACAAGTGCCTTTGCTAGTTTTTGCATAATACTATCTCTCTTCTGACTACGACTGGATATTTAAATAGGGAAATTAACAACTTGGTGTCTTGAGCCTACAAGATAAAGTACTTGTATGGAAGATGCAAATACACATTGTTTTAAACTGTCCTTAATATTAGTCTCTGTTTGGTGAACTTATTTTGCAACTGTTTTTTCTCATTAAAATCATCTGAAATCTAGATACAGACAGGTGGTTGAGAGGAATAAATCTTAAATGCAAGATAATTCATGCATGTGATATTGGCTCCTCCTTACTAAATTGCTGGGGTCATAAAAATACGGTCTCGGAGTGTATAGATCAGAAACTAGTAAGTTAAAAAAATAATGGAAATTGTAAGAATGGAAATTATGATTAAATTAGAAGAGCAACAGGTTTAATTTCAAATGTTTTCTGTAATACATTCTGCTATTTAATGAAAACTTTGTATTTGCTCATGTTTGATAATAAATTTTCTAACAGTACTTCTCATAACTTTTATTAAAGTTTTTGTTCGTCTTTGACAAACAAAAAAAGGTGTTCTATATATCATTTCCTTAATATTACATGATTTATTTTAAAGTCTTAATTTCCCTATATGAAAGAAGGTATAAGTGCATCACTGACTATGAGGGAAAATGTCAGACCACATCCCTTTGTATGTCATGAATAAAAATTCTGCACCCTAATAGAAAACTGTGCAGAAATCATGAAAGATGTTTGCAGACCCACAGAATATATTAATAATGTATTTTAGACCCTTTATATGTATATATAGTCTCCTGACATGCACTTATGTTTAGTTTCATGATTATTAGATTCTTTGTGACAGTGGTGTAATCTATTTGCAAACATTTATATCAAACTAGACCATGCCCAGTGACCCTTTCTACAAACACTACTGTCAAGGAACATATCTGTCTTTTGTTTCACATTTTAATTCCTTTACCTGTCTTTCATCCCGTTATTATTTCCCTCCTCAACAAGGATAGAAGACGGTGAGAGCCAAACATGAAGTGTACTGTCATTTAAAATGTGTCAGTGGTTTTCAATTCCCAAGAAACCTTGGGAATTGAATTTCTAGTTAAAACTAGAAATTTTAATACCTTGATGCTGATGTTTTAGAATTGTCAATCAGATTTTGCCCCCTTTTGTCTTGAATATCCACTGAACTTTATTGACTCAAATAATTCACAACCTGTGCTAACTCGTGCTAATGATAATGCCAAGGAGGAGATCTCATAGTCTAACATTTCAGGCATTTCCCAGAGGGTAGAAAATAATAATTAATAGTTTTCAAGCCTAAAAATGTAGACTCTGACTAATTGACTAATCAAATGCTCTAAGCTAATAGGAAAGAAAGCTGGAACTACTTGAAGTGAACTGTCAACAACATTCCATGGATGGCAAATAATGTTCTCATTTAACTGATGTCCAGAATGATCAGAAAAAGTGATGCATTCTGTACATCTTACAATATTATTCTGAAAATGATTAAAAATAAGTCAGTCTCTAATATACAACAGAACATTTTTTTCTTTCAATAATTTCAGTAATAAACTTACTGTAGTCTTAGGAGATGGTTAATCTATTATTTAATAGATTTAATTATTTAATTATTAAGTAGTTAATCTGCATTAGTTAATCTAATGCCTCATCAATATCAGCCAAGTATCTATTTGCCTTCAATAAAGGAAAAATCTCAAAAAAAAGTTTTCTACAATAAAGTGATATGACGTCATTTTTGTGTTCTGTCAGCTGATGATATTGCTTTTCATCATTTTTGATCAATGGTCATGTCATTCACAGATACTGGCTGACCTAGAAAACCATGCACTTTTTAAGGATGACCTAGAATGCCAGAAACTTATTTTGGAAGCCATGAAATACCATCTCTTGCCAGAAAGAAGAACTCTGATGCAAAGTCCGAGAACAAAACCTAGAAAATCTACAGTTGGGACACTTTATGCTGTTGGAGGAATGGATAACAACAAAGGTATTAGAGGATATTTGTTACTTATGGTTATATTTTACATTATTTTCTGTACTAGAAAATGCTTAAATAACTTTTTATTCCAAGTTTGTAGAGATCTAAGGCAATCAAGAAATGCTTCCAGGGCTTTCAGTCCAAAGAAAATCTACTGATGTCTAAAGAGTAATTACATTAAACATTTTTAGAAAGGTCCTAAGATATAGTGGAATAGATTATGGATGCAGGAAAAGGGTAAACTAACTGCTCCCGTAAAACAGAAAAGTAAACAAGCTGTTATTACATATATGCTTATTATGTTCTGCCTTGCATATCAGGACTGAGAAGTGAGAAATTTGGCATACGTTTTTGGAAACCTACTCTTTTTATTGGTAGTTTAATGTATCTTTGTTAGTGCTTTATTAATCTTTATAAAGATGTTTCTTATGCCTTGAATATTACTTTGGTTTCACCTATGCATTTTGCATGAAGACATTTGTTGCATTAGATTTAAGTCACGCAGTCACAGTCTTAAAGGACCTCAAGAGGATAAGGTGGCAAACTGAAATATGCCTATGACATTCCAAGCAGATGTCTGCCTAAACCAGTCTTAAAAAGATTTGCAGTGGTATCTCCAGGGAAGCTAGTCCACAGCTTTACTTTTCTTATTGGCAGAAGCTTATTTTAAAAGTTTGTTTTAAAACAGTTGTCCTGTCTTCTCCTTGCTGTGCTGGAAATATCTTTTAATCCATCTCTTTCCATCAGGCTTTTATCCACTTTCTCTTTAGTCATCTTTATACCAGGATAAATCAAATTTGTTAAATCTTCTCTTGCATTTCATACATACTCATTTTTTTCTTCTTCCAGTTAAGTTATATCTGCCTTATCCAATGCTCCGAACAAGTTGCAGAACTCCATGTGAGGGTTCTGCAGTGCTGATCTAATCTAAAGGATTAGTGAACCCTGTTTCCATCCTGCAGTAGGGTGTATCATCACGTCACACTTTTCATCACAAAATCATGCTGTCATATCCCATTTGACTTGTGATCAGATTCTTTGCTGCAGAACAGTTGGCCATTTGTTGTAGAGGTGGCTGTTTCTGTCAAATTATAGCTCTTTGCACTTGATCCTATTTAGTAGTTCATACTAACAGTAATTCCTAACATTCCTACAATAGACCAACATTCCTAAAATAGACAACAAAATCTAACTGAAGTTAATGGTACTGCTACTTTTGTCCATTTGTCCATTCATATTTTTCCTAGGACAACATGTATGTAGACGTACATGTGTGTGTACATACTTCGACTCTGTTTTCCTTGTGCTTATAAATAATTTGGTTAAATATTCCTATGCCTCTCGAGAAATTGAAATTAATTCTGCAATTCTTTTTTCCTTTCATTAGAGATAAAAAATATGTTTTCTCTTTACCATCTGGAATCTCAAGAGTTCTCAGAAATAACAGTAGACAACTCAGGCTTCCTCAATCTGTGCTTTTAACACCAAAGAAAAAGGTTTTCTAGCATCAGGCAATTAGAAAGCATGGAATTTATCTAAGTAATATGCAACCTGTTATTTTCCCATTTTAAACTGAGTTGGTTGCCTGATTACAGGTGAACTACTTTTGGTGTTATTTCTTCAGTAGTGACTGCCTTTATAGAAGTGTGTTTACAGGTCTTGTATTAGTTGCTTCACCAAAGCTGAGATGGTGGCCTTTTTGAGGCCCAAGAAATTTACATTAGATTGGGGTTTTAATTAAACTGAGTAGCAGCAGTTCTAATAAAAAATGTGATATGACAACCTACTAGAGCCTATAATTCTGAAAAATTTTCCTTCTAGTTTCCATCATGGTAAGAAAGTAGATAAAATAATATTTAAATTCAGTGAGGCTAGAAAATGATTAGTAATATTAATTCACAAAACCTAATAGAAAATTATTTTTTACTGAGCTAATACTTGAAAGACTGGTTCTGTTTAAAAAAAAAAAAAAAAGTAAGTCTTCATGACAGCCTCTTAGAAGAGTTAGAGAGAACTGGGTTTTCTTGATTTTGTTAAAACCTCTATGGAAATTTATAGCCTCAAGTGGAGAAAGCTAGCGAAGACAACGATATTTACCACTGCTCTGCATGGATTCCCTGCAATATACAAATTGCAAAACTAGCTGAAATTCTAGTTCCAAGAAGGGCTTTGAAAGTTAATCTACAGACTGCTTTACTGTTGTCTTTCACTGCATTACTACCATAAAAACAGTTTTCTGGCCATAAATATGAATCCTGTGGCATCCGCTTTAGCCTCTTGAAAAGCATGGACTGAAACAATAAGAACCTTACCTTTCTTAACTTTAACATAAAGGTGAACATGAGAGCATTAAATCTGAGGCTAATCTTCCCTTGATAAATGTCAAATTCCCCAACATAGAAAGTTAATCTGAAATATTAATTAATATGCTAAAATATCAGGTCATTTTTTGCTGTTTTTAGAGTTTTTTTTTTTTTCTTGGAAAAATATTTATCAAAACCAGCTTTCATTTTATTTTATTTTATTTTATTTTATTTTATTTTATTTTATTTTATTTTATTTTATTCTTATGAAGAAATAGAATATGGAATGATGCATCTGAGTTTTTTTTAGTATTTTTATTCAGCCTCAAGCATTCAAAACTTACTTATGGACAATTAAATTTCATCGGAATTAACACTGGAAAAAAATAAGTAAAATCAACTATTAGCACTTGGAGAGAGAAACAAGCTCTTGCTTAGGATAAATTGCAGCATACACTTATTGCATAATATAGGAACTGTTTATCTTATCATAGCTTTAACTTCACTGATGAAGTATATCTAATGCAGGATAAGGTGTAATCAACAAGAAATCACATTTTGGTTTTTTTGGTACTTTCATGCAAATTCAATAGAATTTTTGCGAGGAGCACTTAAAGAATAAGATTGCTCTTTAAGTGGATAGATCTTTAAGTGGAAACAATGCAGCAAACCAAAGGAGGATTTTTTTTGGACTTGATTTTCTGTTCCCACCATTATTATCATGGTCTTTTTTTTTCCTTTCATTTTCACACAGACACACAATGAATGAAGTGTAGTTACATGACCCTTACATGACCATTACATGACATTTTCCACTGTAGATGTTTTCTTTACTTGAACGCTAGTACTTTTGATTTAGAAAAAAATGCTACCAAATACAGTGTTTTCCCAGTCATCCTCCAGCTAGCAATGGGAAAAAATACATCATAATTTACCCTAATTGTAAAATCGATTAAAAAAAATAGCACTATTTTGCTTAAGGCTAATAGTGTGATCATCTCTGCTTTCCGTTTTTACCCTTTTGAAAGATGCAGGATGAAAAGGAGAAAGGACTATAGAAATAAACAAGCACAAAGTATTTTACCTCAGATTCATCAGTCTAGCACAGTAGAGACATTATCATGGTGGTGGGTTTTCTTGTGGAAGCTAGAATGACAAATTCAAAAGCAGTCTATGCAGGATGCTAGGTGAATTTTTGGTGTCTGTATTTCAAATATGCAGCAAAACTCACTTTTTTGTTTTAATGGATGGAAATTAGCTGTTTGTAAATATATCCAATGCATTTTAACTTTGTGAGCAAGGCAAAAAATTTTAGGAGCTTTAATTTATCTACTGCAGGAATTTGTATTTTTAGACATTTTGAATATTCTGAGAGTTTATTATAGGAAGCATGCTAAATGAACAGGTATATGCAAGAGGAGTATGATGTTTAGTTCAATTACTTGACTCTTTCAGTTCCTAAAACATATACATGTTTTACTAGCCTGCAACAAGACATTCTGGGAAGATGAATCATAATTAATTAAGCAATGTGATGGCATAATTGTATAGTGAGGTGGAGCTTATTTAATTACTTCACCAGAGGAATAGGAAATACACTGGCTAATGACTGATGAGTTAATTAAATGTATAAATCACTCTAAAATTCCCTTTTCAACCAGTTCCTGTAAGTATTAGCATCACTATTTGCTTCTTTTTCCTCCTGTGAATTTTAATGTCTTCTAGAACAGTCAGCCTCATACAGCATTTATCAGTTACAGTACTTTGCTTTAAATGTGGATAGGAAGAAGAAGAAAAAAAACCTCCAGATTGTAACACCATCTGGTAACTTTTCAGTACTTATTTTACATTGCTTAATTTATGGCATTTTTTTTTTTCAGTGTGGTTCACTTCTGAAATTGCTAATTCAGTTACAGTTTGAAATAGAGATAATGACCTGAAGTGATCTGTTCTGAAGTCTGCACAGCTTCAAGTATCAATGAAGTGCAAGAGTTATTATATATAAGATAAATGTCATCATCCCACAACCTCCGACATTGACAGGCTACTGCCCTGTCTATTAACACTGCACTGCTATGGATGGTGTGCAACAGACACAACAAGAGACTGCTAATCACTGGGAATGTTTGTGAGAGTCTTCTGCCAAGAAGACCCTAGAAGACACATATGTTTGATCATGTAATTAAGTATGCAGAAAAAAGGAGAACTTCATATAGCATCTAGAAAGGGCAGCACATGCATGACAACTGGGTCATTTAGACGAACTCTACATTGTTAGAAACCTTAACTGTGCCTTACACTATCCAATTTTTGTTTCATGCATGTACGTTACTCCTGAGGTAGCATAGCTTTTTGAGTTAACCAGAAAATTCTCTCCAGAACAAGTCCTGGATATTGTTCTAGGAACAGTTCACTGCTAGGACCTCCCCTCAACAGCTGGTGTGGATTAAGACTTCAAAAAAACATAGTATTTCTTCAAAATGACTCTGTTTTGCACCTTCAACCACCTCATATCTCTTCACTCCAAATTCTGAGAAAAGCTAGGAGTGACCTTAGGTTCAGACATAAGAACATCCAGATGAGCTTCAGGACAGTTCTCCCATTCTTTTTAAATACTCCAAGCTGGAAACAAACAAACAAACAGATTGAATTATGTCTTTGGATTATAGGAAGCAGTGGATACCAGCTGGTATCTCTCACTCATGCAGTTAGAGGTAGCCCCTTTTAGAGCAAGCTGAGTAGCAGAGAAGAAGATGAAGCAAAACAAAATCTCCCGGGAACTGGGCGAGTGGCTAAGCTGTGTGAGGGAACAGCTGCAGGTATATAATGGTAATTAATAAAAGGTGGCCACGACGTAATGGGAATTTGAAGCTGTTGCAAGGAAATTCTGCTTAGTTCAAGTAGATTAAAGTGGATCATAATCAAAGCAGTTTATTGATTATTTAATGACACATAATTAATGCACAATCAGTGAACTATGAGTTCAGGGTCAATAACAGATTCAAAAGATAAACCACAACACTTGATACTGACAGAATTTTCATAAACGGAATTTTCATAAACTCCAGCCGCTGTTTCCACCACAAAGCATTTCTGCCAGTACTGTTTTGTGCTACTTGTACACTTCTGACTCATTCTTTGTTTCAGAGATTCCTTTGCAATTTCCAAGTTGCTGATCCAGCTGATCACCCTCTTCATCTTTAGCATCACTACTGGAAGGCTGATTATATTATTTCTCTTTAGTGTAATAAGTCTTGAACAAATGCAAGACATTTTTGTGTATTTTGCAAACACACACAAACACAATTTACCCTCACTTCCCTTTCATAGCATGTGTTGCTCTCCAGGCTATTTGCCAAGGGAAGGGTCTAGAAGCATCTCCATTCAGTCAGCTGAATCTGTCTTTCGCTATCCACTTGTAGACTATTTTTTTTATTGTTAGCACCTAGTTTACACAAGTTATATGATGAACAAAACTCCATATGAAAAAATACGAAGGCATATATTTTGTTGGTGAGCAAAGAGACACTAGTATAGGAATGATATAAATCATGAATAAAAGGGACCTTTGTAAGCTCTAGACTAGATATAATTCTAAAAAAACCATGGATATCTTATGTAATGTACAACACCACGCTGTTCTATACTGTAGGTATATACTATATGATCCATATCTCCATTATTTTTGTTTGTTTGTTTTAAAGGGCACTAAAGCACTAAAAGGTGCTATATCTGATGCTTTTTTAAAATATGAAAAATAGTGAAAAAAAACTTTTATTAGTTTTAGAGAATTCTGATCATATCCAATAATGAATATTCCTGAAGTTCTTCTGATGTTGCTCATGTCACTTGCTGGTAAATCAATGTATCATTATGGCATTTTAAAATATGTACTTTCACCTTGAAAATTAAAGAATGATGTACAAGTTACATGTTTTTGAAGAGCTTAAAATAATTTCCTACAGTCTAACTGAAGAGAACAGCAGTGAACTCTTTTCTGTGTAGGTCTTTCTTTTACCAAGAAAATCTCCTTGATATCTGCTTCAATAACCCTTTTAGGTCACGCTTGTTACACTTGAGTAGCCTTCTTTTCCGTTAGAAATGGAATGTTGCAGCTCACTAGATCAAGGTCATCAGTTTGCACCTCCTCATAGCAGCTTCTCTAAATCTTGACCAAATAGAGTACATGTCAACAACAGCTTCAGTAATAGCAAAATCAGCAGTAAATATTACAGGAAAAAAATAAAGGTGATGATAAACGTAAAACTCTTACCCTTCTCCATAGGTTTGAAATTGAGGTCATTCTAGCTGTGACAAAAAATACCATTCCTCTGAAAATGTCTGAACTATATGCAAAGATTTTTTCTTTAGATATTCTGAAGCAATTTTTACTTTATATTTGCCAATAATTCTGTGTTTACACTTAACTGGAATGAATATATTTCCTCTCCTTGTTTCAGTCTCTATGAGATTTATCTCACTACGTGTGCATTTCATCGGTTATTGAAAACTATTTAATTTATTGAGTTATAGTCAATCTTGCAAAATGTCTAGTATTTTATTGGATCATCAGAATGTGCGGATATAAGAGACGCATACATCATACACACATGCACACACATAAATTGTCAATAATAGTCAAGCAGTCATGCAAAGCTATTACCATGATCTACAGTACATTTCTAAAGTTTCTTTTTTTCTCTGAATTTCTCTCTGCTTCATAAACCTTGATTAATTAGGGCTTGTAGTACTAATCCAATAATGCATAATGAACAGAGCTAATCTCATTTACACTAATGCAAATTAGTGGATAATACTAGTGATAAGCCATACTGGTATGACTAATACTAATACTAAGTATACCACAAAGTAAGACAACAACCAGTTAGGTCATAAGTAGAATTGGAGAGGAGAGGAGAGGAGAGGAGAAGGGAGAGGAGAGGAGAGGAGAGGAGAGGAGAGGAGAGGAGAGGA
>JAWLRI010000839.1:309823-334627 GCA_034781795.1 Crypturellus tataupa | reverse complement strand
GCGAGGAGACGGGAGAGGAGAGGAGAGGAGAGGAGAGGAGAGGAGAGGAGAGGGGAGAAATGTTTTCAGAACAAGAAAATCCTTAGTTTTTATTTGAAAGCTGTGTGCTTCTTCATCTATTGTACCTTCAGTACCAGTCATTGAAGTAATTTTGGCTTTTTAGAGGTCTGTCTATCCAAAAACAGGGGATTGTGCGGGTGTTTCTGTATGCAGGAATAGCCAGAGCACATAATATGCTTACTATAAGATCATCAGTGTTATGTTTGTTTGCTTTTCTTTTATTATTGCAAAGTTTCTTAATAAATATCTTAAAGCAGTCAGATAAGTCATATCTCATATTTTCTCATATATGTAAAAGATTCTACAGTAATACACAATTGAGATAAACTAAAAAGAATAGGACCTTTTCTGTGATTTTTGTTTTTAAAATAGCAATTATTTTAATTTGAATCTGTGCATGTTTTCTCATAGTGAAGTATCCCATCTGTTTTTTTTTTTTTTTTTTTTTTTCTTTCTTTTGGAAAATATTTAGGTTAAACATGCATATCCCATTCCCCTACCAAAAGATAGTATATGCACAACTGCTTTTTGCAATCTTCCTCCTTTAGGAAACTGTATTTTTCATTTTTGTCAAGCTTGTAATCACAATTCCCTCGGTTTATTGGTATGAGAAAGGAATAGCTTCAGTCTAATAAAGCAATCTACATATTTTTATCATTGATCAGGTATGTTAACACAGCCCATATTTTAGATAGGCTGAAGCATCTGTGTTAACATCACTCATTTCTCTGAGTTTACACAGTTAGAGAATTGTTTAATTTAGGAGTTGACTCTGCTTCCTGCTGGTTTGCTCTGATACCTGGTAGATACCAGTAAAGGCAGAGAGTAGAAGACATTTTGATCTCAGCTGGGATGTGATGCTATTAACTCTTGGTTGTCATTGCAGACAGCATCTGCCTAGGTGATAGCTCTTCCATTGCTCCACTCCTTGGTGGATTAAAATCAATTGTTAGTATAAAATAATTATCCAGACACTGGTCTTGACCTAGAAGTAGTGTTTGTAAACAGAGATTGGAAAGACTTCCTTCTCTCTTTCTGATAAGTGTGTCCAGTGAATACTTCCTAGTCCATCCTAGTCCATCTCAGGGCTTCCTCTGATGGAGCAAATCTAGCTCAGTGGCCGAAGAAAGTAACTCCTACTTATAGGAGTTAATAAGATCATGGGAGATCTGTGTCACATACAAGCAATGTGGTATTTTTATATAAAGTTTTGGGTGCATGAAGGTAGGTAGACATGACTGATCTTGAAATACCTACTAAATTACTTATAGAGGGCATTGCAGGGTGGAAGGAATCAACTCTGCTGCACTCTTATCCATCTTGACAAAAAGAAGCAAACACTGCCCTCAGATTTTTCCTTCAGTTTTGTTTGACTAGTCCCAGTAGAACTTTGTAAGAAACAAATATATTTGAAATATGGGTGGTTAGTACCTGCAAATGAACTGGGGAACAAGTTATTTGACAGAACAGATAGATTATCTAAATTTGGTTACCTTCAGTTCTGGTCAAAAACTGGCTGACTGTCGATACAGCAAGGGCAATAGTCTCACTAGCCCATCCAGGGCTTAGATCTGTTCTTACAGGTCATTCATACATAAAATTTTAAACAAGTCCTTTACGTTGTAAAAGGTGATAATTCATTGCCCATCACAAAAGACCTAAAGTATATCAGTCTTTAACATCTTATTCTTTCTTTTATGAAAATGCTGTTATTTTATCTGTAAGGAAACCCAAAAGAGAAAGAAAGAAAAATATGCCAAAAGGGTGTAAAGACAAAAATCTTAAATGTGAAAATGCCCCGCTTTAAGTGTCCGCTTCATAGCAATGGATCCTTTTTTCATTGCCTTGATTCTACTTATGGGGCCAGGCTCACGGAATGGGAGTTGAGAAGAGAAGTTCATGTATTGGGATGGTATCTAGAGCTCATCAAAAGAGAAATACAGAAGAATGTCTTAAATCATACCCATCCTGAGGCTTTGGACTTTAGTCATGGTTCCTATCTCTCAGCCTTCTCCTCCAAAATTATCACTTGGTTTGAACTGAAGATAAAAAGAATACTTGCTCTGAAAGAGAGATGGATACTAAAAATGATTTATGTAAGAGTTGCAGGATGAATGTTCTTGTCAGATTTTTGCTATCTCTCTCTGGTGCAGAAAATCTTAAATTCTTTTCTGATTGGAAAACAAAGAGATGAAAAAAAAAGGAAAAGCTTTAGGATAGATCCTAGGTGACTCTAGGAAGATGAGTCTTCATAGTCATGGTAGGATGCAATTTGGTCTAGCTAAGGAGCAAGCAGAAGAAAGAAGTGTATTTTAGCATCATGCTAAAAACACTTCCTTTAAAACACTTTTTTATCTTATATCCCCTGAAACATCATGTCTTTCTGTCAGTATAAAATCCAATATTGCCAATTAAATTATATTAGTCTTAGACTTTTCATTAAAATATGTTCTCTTCATGGGCTAATCATGCCTAAATCTTCCCAATCAAATGTATGTCTTTTATTTTTGAGTTGCTTTGATACCAAACTGGGAGGAGTAGCTGATACCCCAGAGGACTGCGCTACCATCCAGAGGGTCCTGAACAGACTGGACAACTGAACAGTGAGAAACCTTATGAAATTTAACAGGGCCAAGTGCAAGGTCCTGCACCCGGGGAGTAATAACCACAGTCACAGAGAGCAGCTCTGCTGAGAAGAACCTGGGCATCATGCTGACCATGAGGCAGCAGTGTGCCCTCGTGGCCAAGAAGGCCGATAGGGTGCTGGGTTGCATTAAGAGGAGCGTCTCCAGCAGGTTGAGGGAGGTGATCCTACCCCTCTACTGAGCCCTGGGGAGGCCACACCTGGAGCACTGTGTTCAGTTCTGGGCCCCACAGTACAAGAGGGATGTGGAGCTGCTGGAGAGAGTCCAGCGCAGGGCCACAAGGATGATCAGAGGCCTGGAACATCTGCCCTATGAGGAGAGGCTGAGGGAGCTGGGCCTGTTCAGCCTGGAGAAGAGGAGGCTGAGAGGATATCTAATCAGTGTGTACAAGTACAAGGGAGGCAGTGAGGAGGATGGAGTACTGGCCAGCGACAGAACTAGAGGCAATGGCCAGAAACTGAAGCATCAAAAGTTCCGCAGGAACTTAAGGAAAAATTTCTTAATGGTGAGGATGACAGAGCACTGGAACAGGCTGCCAAGAGAGATTGCAGAATCTGCTTCTCTGGGGATCTTCAAAACCCGCTTGGATGCAGTCCTGTGCCACATACTCTAGGTGACCCTGCATGTGCAGGGGGGTTGGAATAGTTGGTCTCTAAAGGTTGCTTCCAACATTAAGGATTCTATGATTCTATGATTTGTCCCTCACTGTTGCTCTTTTACAAAGAAAAGTGAAAGTCTACGAGAAATGATAATGATGGAAAATATAATGAATTATGGATATTGAAAAAAATGTTAGTTAGTTACTTTAGGCAACATACTGCTGTGGTATTGCAGAAAAAATCATTACCTAGTACTTTGTGAGCATTTAATCTATTTTATTCACATAATTCTTAATGATAGAAAACCAAAAGCATTTGGAATAGATTTAGATTTATATGATACATACGTGAACCAAATTATGCCTAAAAGTTTTAGACTGAAAATAATTTTTGCTTCATACCACTTTCTTTTCAAGGACTCTATTATTTAAAAATATTTCAAGTTTCAGTGTTGTATTCTTATAGAAAACACACTGTATTAGTATTCTCTTTAGTATTGGTATTTAGTATTGGTATTCTCTCCTCTTGTCATTTCACCTCTATCTTACTGTCATTTTATATCCTTTGGCATTTATTTTTTTCTGTCTAATTAAATGCAGCAGATAAAGTTTAATAGAGAGATATACTGTAAAGTAAATTTATATTAAATTTACTTTAGAGTGGGAACTTTAGAACTTGGAGTTCTAGAATCTGGAGTGGGAACTTTAGAGTTGAAACTTTTCTTTAAAGGGGAACTCTGCCTTTTGTATGTATTACCTTTCATTGTTAATATAAGACTTCAGAGACAGAAGAACAGAACTTCTTCTGTCTCTGAGCACTACAGCTTCCTGTTTATATCCTTTTTACTTTTTTAGGTATCAAAAGTAATATATTTATGAATATTTATAGTTCTGAATGCACCACTACATTTCTATTAACTCAGTATAATCCTAATTAAAGTAAATTCAACAGTAAACTCTTCATTATTCATTTTCCTTCTTTCCACTTCAGCTTATTTTTAAATCTTTCTATTCTTTTTCATGTAATATGTATTTTTGTTTCTTTCTGTTCTTTCTTTATTCCTCTATTTCTAACAGTTCTCTGTGACACCTGAGAAAATCTTGAGTTCCTGTGAAACAAAGGTTTTATGAAATACCAGGAACCCTAGAAAGTTATAAAGTCAGTTAGTCAGTTAAAGTCCCACATAATCTGTGTGTTTCAGTAATGGTTGCAGTTTCCTGTTTTTATCCTAACATCATGCTAATCTTTATAAGGGACTTGTTCATATCTTCTCTTTCCATCATGTAAATATTTTATGACTTTGTAGCAAACAAGTAAGGTGGTTGGTATTACAACCAAGAAGAATACATAATGTCTGCTAAAATAAAAAGCAACATGTTTAAAGATGAATGAGGAACTCAAATTACATCAACTTTCTACTGACAGGTAGAGAGATTAAACTTCTATAAAATATTGAAGTACATGCTAAGGTTAAGTTTAATGTGACTTTTAATTTACTCTTAATTACTTAGTAATTACTTTCTGCAAAGATAGACATTCATCATAATTGTTTTGACAAGCATGGACACATAATACAAAATCCCATGGGCCCTGTAAAGTCAGTGGACATCTCTTATTCAGAATAAATATGGAACAATGCCCCACACATTGAAATGATGTAATATCTGGTATATTTCATAATTGTTTGAATTTCTTTACCCAAATAAATACACTTAATCTGCAGTTACCACTCCATTACTCTTTTAAGTGAATTACTAGTCTTTTATACATTAATTTATTATTAGTCACAACTTTAGGAAAGCAAGTTGTACTTTATTCTTATATGCTTCCATGTTGACAAAGATTTTGACCTAATATTATATTCTGTGTTTAAGGATGTATTTATGATGAAAGATACCTTCAAAAGCTTTGTGGACAGAAGATACTACTGTGCTGTGTTATGGCAATTAGTCAAATGGTTGAGTCACAGTTTTCCATGTATTTGTTTTATTTCAATAGCTATATTCACCTAGGTATCTCAGGCAATAGGCACCAATACCCACTGCCACCTCAGGAATAAAAAAAAGTAATCAATCACAATTGGTCTCATCACATTTTCCCTTAGGAACTCTTACCTTTCCTGTTGTTATATTATTTAATGTATTTATCTCTGAAATAGATATATAAAAGACTTAAAAGGTAGAAAAATACTCCATAGAACTTTCCTTATTTTACAGATGAAATTGTGTATATTTATATGCAAAAAAAGTATATTTAAATATATTTATGCATACTTTGTGTGTAACATGAAATCATTTTCTTGCTCTTGAACACACTGACCTAGTCACACTGTGACCTATACTACAAAGTGGATGATCTGCAGATCTCAGAGAAGCTCTCTTATTTTTCTTATTTTCGGACAGGATGGCAGGAGTACTGCAGGCCCCGTTTGACCACAGGAGGGCTTTATTTATAGAAGCTGGTGAACGCTCTAACTACAATCCTACGGGGGCAGTATTGAAGACTTAACTGGAGACTCTCATAGTAATCTTCTAGTGTGTAAACTAGATCTCTTTCTGATAGAAATAAAACTTTGTGGAAAAGGTAAAGAATAAGTAAGAATCCTAGAGGACATCCAATTCTTTTCTAGGTAGAAGACTTGGCTATAATGGGAGATGAAAAATATATCAATCTAGACATCACTAGGAAAAACAAAACAAAACAAAAAATGCTGCTTAATCATGATGTGGATGAAGATTTGAAAACTTTCATAAGATATAGTTCAGAGATATGCAGAAAATTAATGCTCTGGAAATTCCTGGCAGCTATCCAAAGTCAACACTTTAAAAAACAAACAAACAAACAAACAAAAAACTACAGAAAACAAGTAAAGATAAGATAGTTTTAAAATCAAACACGTTCCTGTGATAAATTCCACAGCTACTCTCACAAACACAGCCTGGTATTGACCCAACTTGGGAGATGAACTCAGCAGTGTGCCCCTGGAACTGTGTATCCGCTGTGTTGATGATCGAGGAATCAAAATGTGATGAATATGCTGTTCTCTATACTCTAAAAAGAGGATAACAGAGGGTACACACATCTTCATAATTGATCTCTGCCTAAATTTGCAGTGATCTCTCCAAAGATTATGTCCCTTGCTTGCCACACTCTGGGAGACCCTTGGCATCTGGTTCAAATTACTGAGGCTGGTATGCACAGGAAGGCATAAAATAGAATTGGGGAAAAAAAGAAAGCAGGATTGCTGTTTATTGTGAAGGATATTGTGACAGGGATAGTGCCTTCATAGATTGTTCTCAAACAGCAAAGATGAAGTAGGCCCTCTACTCCTTTCTTCTGTTGCTTGCTTATCTGGAAGTCTAATATTCTTCTCAATATTCACTTATTCTTAAACCAGCTCCTGACTCCTCAAATCGCACAGGAGTCTTTAGGACCCTGAAATGGAGCAAGAAAGGGACCGTGACAAGATAGACTCCAGGCAATGGCAGAACTGAACTCACATATCTGATCATATGCCAAACAGAAGGCATATTCCTGCACAGTCTGGTCTGCTCCTGTAGGAGGCAGCACAATAGAAAAACAGCCACCAGTATTTTGATCACATTAGTAAGTTAGTGCAGAGTGAGAGAGAGAGAGAGAGCAGGAAAACTTCTCAGAGGTGGAAGCTAGCAGAGGGACCCCTTCATAATACCAAAGGTGCTTTGATTCTATTAAACTGTGTTTGAATGATGTTCTTGAGGACTATTTTATACTCCTACTTTGATTTCTGGAGCATTCATCTCTCTGTTACAGAAGGAATTAAAGAATTCTCTACACTGACATTCACACCCTGTCTGTTAACTTGTTATCCTTGGATTGTTCATCTGTAGCTAACATTTTATTGGTCTGTGTGCTAAGACAAAAACTAAGCTTGTTTACTTGCCCCTGAACAAAACTGTTTGACCTATACTTATCTCAAACAGTCTTTATTTCACCATATTTCCTGTCCTTTAGACAGTGATGTGGCCTGTGTTATTCTGACTTCTTGACATCTCTTCTCAACGATGCCAAGAAAAGTACCTACAAGCTTTACCTCTCTTAGCACTGTGACCCGGGAGTAATCATAGCGTACAAGGATTAAAGTCTGTAAAAGTTGCCTATTAGCTCTCTCCTCTCTGAACTTCTCAGGGAGCTTTTGTGTCTGCAGAATATGTAGCAACTGACTGTACAGACACCATGAGAAGCATTCAAGAGGAAGAAAGAAGGCCTTATTGTGAAGCAGAAATTGCTTGGATACTAGTCAGTCTTCTTGGAAGGAAAAGTTTATTTGAAAGGTCAGGGACATCTGCTGGTGAAACATTTTACCAGAATATATGAGACCATATTACATTGTGGGAATGAGTGGGAAAAGGGTAGGAGAAGGAGTCACTGACTAAAGACACAGAGAAAATGGGACAGGAAAAGAATGAAGATGTGAAATGGATCAGTACCCCAGGGCACAAAGTGTCAGCTGTGACTAATGGAAATGCTATATCTGTGCAGTGCACATGCAAAAAGACTTTCAGTACGATGTCTTCGCTTATTTACTGGAAACTGCATTCATTGCCAGTTGCATCAGCTAGCTAACCTAAGGGAGCTCAATAGTCCATGCCTTGTAGAGGGCTTCAGGCAATAGTTATGCATGTTGTTGTTTGCTGATACCAAGATGATAATGCAACATTTAAAAACTCAAGATGAATGATTTGAGCATCTCTGTACCAATCCTTCAGGACTGGATGTGCCTCGGAGGCTGTTTCTGTCCAAGTAGGAAATAAAAGCCACATAAAAGCCATCACCAGTCACCCATACTGCATCACTCTCTTATTTATGCATAATCTTTGAAAAATTCAACCTGGCCAGGATTGTATGGCACTCATCTGGACTAAGGATAAAGTGGAGGACAAAAAAACCCCCATTGCTAGCTACTTCCCAGTGTACCCGGCTTGTGCGCTGAGCTTGATCTCCTTCTGATCATACTCCTTAAGCATTATTATAAAAGAGTAGTCAGCATAACAGCAGCTGGTTGACTCCATTATCATGACCTCAACCAAGGGCAGAAGTGTTACAGTGGGAAGGACCTGTTATGGTGGGATCCCACCTTATGGGAAAAGAATCACAGAATGGTTAAGGTTGAAAGGGACCTCTAGAGATCATCTAGTCCAACCCCTTGCTCCAGCAGGAACACCCAGAGTACGTGGCACAGGGTGACATCCAGGTGAGTTTTGAAGATCTCCAGAGAAGGAGACTCCACAACCTGTGGGTTCTGGGCAACCTGTTCCAGAGCTCTGTAACCCTGACATAAAGAAGTTCTTTTTCATATGCAGATTAAACTTTCTGTGTTTCAACTTGCAACCATTACTCCTTGTCCTGTCACCAGCCACCACTGAGAAGAGCCTGGCCCCATCCTCCCTACATTCACCCCTCAGGTACTTGAACATGTTGATCAAATCTCCTTTCATTCTTCTCTAGACTAAACAGACCCAGCTTGTCTAGTCTTCTTTACACAATAGATGCTCTAATCCTTTAAACATTTTCAGGGCTCTTCAGCGGACCCTCTCTAGAAGCTCAATGCCCTTCTTGTGCTGGAGAGCCCAAGACTGCACACAATACTCCAGATGCAGTCTCACCAAATCAGAAAATCACAAAATCCATAGTAGAATATAACTGTCCACATTGCAGTGGTATAATCTGCTTAGTCTTGTTTGTGAACAGGCTGCAGATTTCAGAATTGATTTTTTTTTTTCAATGATATATCAGATCAGTCATCAATGATGTAGCAGGTGAATCATCTTTCACATTTTTTAAAAGAAATCAGAAAGAAATCAGAATAATCACCACTTTGATTCTTCTGTGAGCTAGGACAGAAGAAGGTATGGAACATTTTTACTCTTACAGATTTAGAAAAAGTATAAACTTGTGTTGTGAGCCATGAGATAGGCTCTAACATCCAGATATTTGGATATTATTGGAAGATTTTTTTTCCTATCTTTGTAGTAGTTCCATTTTTGTTAGAATTGCTGTTGAATGCAGCATATTCCTATAATCAATCTTTGTATAGCAGACTGTGCCGCAAGATGCTGAAAGATGTTGCTCAATTCAACATCAACATTTCATTTGCTAATGTGCAACTGTCTTACAACTTATTGCACCTTACTTTGTGAAATTTGCAGTTCTTTAATCTACTTTAGGTATTTTGAAAGTGTGTGAAGTATCTGAAAAAAAATAGAACTTTTAATTCACGTTTCTTATTACTCTTATTTTTGTGTCATAAATGGAAAATAAATAACCTTACACATATAAGACAGAAGCAATATTTCTGTTTTCAAGCATTTCATCTTCTTTCTAATGGTTCTCTAAACATCAAATGGTATTAACTAGTATTTGAATAAGGAATATTTTTCTCTCAAGCTTCTTTTATAGCTTTTTCACCAAGAGTGATTGCTTATGCATTATTTTGTCAATTACAGTTAAACAAAGAATAGAAAATGTGGCAAATAAATAGACAAAACCTTCTTTCTAATATCATAAAACATAACGAGTCCTTTATCTATTTTCTAAAACTGAATAGCAAAATATTTACCAACTAATGATGTTTATGAATTATTTAACTCCAATGCCCTTACAAGTTCAAGGTCATTGCAGAATCAGCAAATAAGACTGTGAAAGAAACTAAGAATATCATTGCTGTCCATTTGATTAAGGATGCTTAAAAATTAGAAGAATAGACAGATTTTCAAAGGAGACTTCACTGAGTGTGATGAGTGTTCAACAAAACTAGCTCAAAACTGTTGTCATGAATATGAAGCTGAGCCCTTGTTGATAGTGAGGATAATGACTTGCCCACCAGTACTGGTGCAAAAGATGGCAAAGTGAATAAAACTAAGAAAAACAACAATGAAGAATATATTTAAAAGAAGAGATACAGCTAGAAGAGATTATTTAAGAGTCATGTTGAAATTATTTTTAAAGACTATTAATTCTATATTAATGCCTTTAAATATTTAATATGAAAAAAATTAATGTAAAGATTTCAGTTTTTAATAGAAACTCTAATATTACTGTAGGCAGATCATGCCTGTTATCCTCTCTTTCCCATTAAACTGATGTTCATTTAGCAGAGAAAATCTGTAGCTTTTTAGAGTGAGACATTAAGGCTTCTACTCTTTGACTTTTTTACTTTCCAGAGTAAATAAATTAGTGTTTAACTTTTTTGTCCTGGTAACATTTGCCAGTGTAATGATACCTTTCTCCTGAAGTATGTGCAAACCATAAAATATATGATGGATGAAAAATAAATCTTCCAATATGTTATTGGGTATGATATATCCACAACAACTGACATGTGAGTTAACAAGCAGGTGTAAATACTTAAGATCTATGTAGTAAAATCCCATTAGATTTCATCAACATATTGATTCTTCTCCTCTCCTAGGTGTACCATATGCTTTTATAGAAGTAATTCCCCCCCCTCCCTTTTTTTTTAATTGACTCAATATTTTCTAAAAAAAATATCAGGAGCATATAATACTGGTATGAATTGATCTATCTGCTTTGAATTCCATAAAAAGGTGTGCTTAACAATTTATAGAGACTAATGATTCTGACAATAAATAAATAAATAGATAGATAGATAAATAAATAACGATTAGGCCTACAGGTCTTCCTATCTGAAGGAAATCTCTCAATGGATACTCTTTGTGTTAGGAACTCTACGCACTTGAGTGCATGAAGCAAACTCCAGCCCCAGAAGATATCCTTTTCTGTCATCATTGAGATACCTATCATATTTTAACTGATTCAATATCTTTTGAATCTGACTGAAGAGCCATTAGCTGATTTCATCCAAGGATGAGACTAAATTGATGGTATACCTGTTCTTTCCTGCCTATTGCAGGAGTAGTTCCTATTTTATTTTGGAATAGCTGTTGCTTGCTCTCGTAGATTGAATTTTCAGCAGTGTTTGGAGCACACAAGACACATCACTAGCACATAGCTTTCAATTCGATTTAATCTGAATGGAATTCAATTATATGATCTGGTAATATTCTGTAAGAGGAATTAAAACGTTCTAAGTGTGAAAGAATGAAATATGAAAGAATTCACATCAAAAGTGCCGTCTGGGTCCAAAACCAAAGTTCAAAAGCATCCAAAATAGCTCTTGATTTTTTTTTTTTTTGTCTTTTTAAATAAGCAAGCTATTGTTGAAGAAACTACAGACCAGGAACAGACGTTCCAGGAACTCTACTGGATTAGATGTTCAGTAGAAAATTTAATAAAAACTCATGCTTAACTCAGGCTTACTAATATTAAAAAATACGTAGATGAACACAATTCACAGGCTGTATTTGGTGTATTAATAAGATTTTAATTAGTAAGATTAGTAAGACATCAGAATGACAAAAAAAATTAGAGTTTACAAAAAAAAATACCTTTGTTAATTGAATGCAAAAATTAGGTCATATATCTTATGAATTCAGAAAACTAGTAAGGGGTTTAATATATCCAGTTGATCTTCTGCATTATTATTGCTCTATAAGACTTAGCTACAAATTGAATTTTAATTATATTTTCAGTTCAGTTAACAAAAGTATTGCTTCCATATTGTTGTTGTCTTTTTTTCCAGTTGATTGTTGTTTTGTTACAAAGAATGAATTAATCCTAAAAGAATTGCTTTCTGCAGAATTGTAACCTTTTACTATAATCCAAACAGCAGTAAGATTAAGCTTAGTAATAAGACATAATTATGCTGATTCTTTCAGAACGGATGTTTAAACTTTAAAAAAAAAGCACTGTTATGTGCATATGCACATTGGTTACAGTTTACATGAATTAACATGCATGTATCTTTGGATTAATTTAAACTTATCTATCATTTAAATGTAGTTTTGGAATGTTTTCCCACACTTACATTGGCATTAATGGACTGCATTTTTCTTTCACTTTTTTATACTTGGATAAGTTAATTATATTCCCCTTACCTCTCAGTTGCTGTTAATAAGCTTCTATGTATATCTCATTTTTGTATGTTATGTACAAGTTACATTCAAGAGCTTAATGAGTGACTGTAATGATTAATTGGTAAGCTATTTTATAAATTTTGCTCTTAACACCTTTTGAGATCAGCTATCTAAGCAAATTGATTGATCAAGTTCAGAAGGAAACAGTTTTGACTATATTTGGGTGCATTCTTTAAATCTTTTTCTTGAAAATATCAGTTCATCGTTCTGCTCTTTCAGCCCAGACTCATGTCTGAAACAAATCTCTACATTTGGATTGAAGAAAATGAAGGAAATATGAAGGAAATTTGGACCTAACTTTAAGTATGAAAAAGAAACAGAAAATTTTGTAAAGATGTATGAAGTAATCAGAAAATTGTAGTAAAGCTTTGCCAAATTTAGACACAAAAAAAAAAATTGAATGCCAATTTTACATCCATTATCCAATTAATGTGTCTCACCAGGTGCTACAACCATTGAAAAGTACGATCTGAGAACAAATATATGGATCCAGGCTGGAATGATGAATGGCAGAAGACTTCAGTTTGGTGTTGCTGTCATTGATGAAAAGCTGTTTGTCATCGGAGGCCGGGATGGTTTAAAGACATTAAACACTGTTGAATGCTATAATCCAAAGACGAAGGCTTGGACTGTGTTGCCACCAATGTCAACACATAGGCATGGTTTAGGTAAGGAGAAAGCTACCACATTTTTCAGGTGTATTGCTTATAATTCAAGCTTAGCACTCTTAGTACTCTTAATAGTAACAATAACTGCTTAAATTGTTGAAATTTGAATTATTTAAAATTGAAACTTAAATGGCTTTCTTTTTATCATTTACTAAAATATTAATACTGAAAGAAACAGGCAGAAAAGAAAGAGCAGAAATCCAGAATCCTATAGAGGTTGATCAGAAAATTCTTTTTTTTTATTTTTTCACATTTTGAAAAAGCAAATCTTTTAAATATCTTACTAAACAAACAATGTATTATGTGTTTTCATTTATCTGGTATGGTATGAAGTGTGTTGGTATTCTGCGTTAGTGATAGACTTTACAATATACAGATAGCAATAGCTTCAGCATGACTCGTAGAAACGTTTTTCTTTAGCTCATCTCAGGTAAGTTTCATTTATGGTGTGATCCATATGACTATCACCATTAAACATGCTATATTGTATAATGCCTTTCTCTTTAGTTTATGAATAGCCATAAACTAAAGATTGGCTGATATTAGGGATTGTAAAGAAAGGTAAACATGATATCTAAGCTCATTTCCATTTGTTTTCTTTATTTCCTGAAACCAAATAGGCAGATAAGAACTATTTCTTTTTATAAGGGTTTGTTAAATCTAGCCTTTTACACATTTTCATCTAAGCTAGTGAACTGTTCCTGGAGAGAAAAAGGAATTTTGAAAGTATAATTCATGTTATCTATTTTAAAAGTATTCCGTAGAATAAAATGAATCATACCCTAAAATATTATTGAACTATGCATGAATATATGTTGTATATGACCTGACCTGATTTAATTTTTCATGAGCAATGTGTACTATAATTTCATTGGTTTCCAAGGATATGCAAAAATACAAGATTTAAATTAATATATTTTCATATATCTGGAAGACAATGGAATTATGCCACATGCTACTAATGAGGAGTTAAAATTAAACCAATGCATGCACAAATTCTTTTTCTCCTTTCATTTCAAATCAAGATAATGCCATAAATAGGGATTAAAAAAAAAAAAAAAAAAAAAAGGAAAACAAGGACACCTGTTGTTATATATTAAAACTACTTTCTTTTTTTACTGAATTTCTTACTGTTTTTGTACTGACACTTCCAGGAAATGTGTTAGCTATGTTAAAATCTTATTTTTTGTATTCATTTTCTTTTTGGAAAATGGCTGAAGACTACCAAGCACAAGAAAATGAGCCTACCAGTCAGTAATTTCAAAGTCTTTTAAATAATCATCAGATATCCCAACTACAATTTACCATTCTGCTGTTACTGCTGCTGCTGCTGTTAGCTCCATCATCATTATCATGATCATGATATTTTTCAGATTTTTTTAGATAAGGATAGAAGGCAATTGATTTACTCAGAGAAATATGCAATAATTTTGTTTCATTTTTGAAATTGAGGAAAACACACTGGATATTTTCCTTTAAATAATAGATTTTTTTCCTATCATTCATATATCCATACATACTCACATATATGCATATAACAGGAAAAAAAATCCTCATTTATTCAATTAAATGAATCATTTTTAAATCTTTCAAAAATATGCCTTCTTATTCATCACCTGCAGGGTGATGAGTTTTTCTGTCTTAAAGAAAGTGATTTAGAATCTGTAGGACATTCCCACCATCATATGACACAAATAAGACTAAGGAAACCACTCGATCCATTTTTTGTTCTGCTAAGGTTGCCTGGTTTGATAGAATCATTATGAAGTCATGAAAAACAGAAATGGAAAATACCTGCTAGGTCATTCTGCCCATTCCTCTGAGTCACAATCTGTAGCAAGTCTCTTAATGTTGTTCTGTATCAATTTCTCTCAGAATCAAAATGCATTTTTTTTTCTAACATTTGACACTAGTAATATGTACTTGTACAGTAGCTGGTGTAATGCAGTTTGGCTATTAAACCTGGTCTATAGGTTTTACAGTAAAAGGTAGTGATGAGAATCTATGTCAAATGGCACAGTGATATGAAATAGCTCTGTGATTTGAAATTGTTTCTGAAGATCAAATGTAATTATAATGATGCTGAAATACATATAATGCCTTCTGTGCCAGTGTTCCAGAATTTTACAGAAAGTGTTATTACTTCTAATACTCTTCTCAGAGGAGTGCTAAAATCGCAATAACTTGAGTCATTACACACAAAAACATTAAGAAAACATTAGGAAATGCATGGAAAAACTTTTCCCAGTGGCAAGACAGGCTGATTTGTAGTTAATTTCAAAAATACTTGTTATTTTGGATTGACACTTTTATGGCTGCTATTGAATCAACGGATGTAAATGGTGCCCTTACACTTTAAGTAAGTCTTTCCAGGAATGCTGACAGAGTCACAGAATAGTTGGAGTTGGAAGGGAGCTCTAGAGATCTAGTCCAACTCCTGTGCTCAAGCAAGGGCACCTAGAGCACATTGCACAAGGTAACATCCAGGTGGATTTGGAAGATCTCCAAAGGAGGAGAGTCCACACCCTCTCTGGGCAGCCTGTGTTGAGATGATGATTCGGGGAAAAAAAAAAAAGATATATTTCCTACAGGACAAAAAAGGGAACTCACAAGGAATCTGACCACTTAAGGAGAGGCAAAGAGAGCAAACAAACAAAAAAACTTTTTGTATATTGCATAAATTGATGCATTTTTACATGTAAAATAAGGAATGCTGTAAAAATTGTGATTTTATTGACCTTTTTATAAGAGAAATAATGGTTTGTAATAATTAAAATGTGGTGGTGGAAATGATTAAAGGCAGTGGTTTGTAACCAACAGAGTTATTCTCTTTTTCCTCATCTGAAACTGCATAGAAACTATATTACAGTATTTCCTGACATGCTTGAGTAATGGATTTTTTTACCATAAGTTTTATCCAGAAATTTCATTAAAATGTTATTTTAATAAGAATCCTTTTTAATGAGTAAGAAATACTGGTCTGTAGTAAGAAAATAATTTTTGTTTATTTCCTAAAATATATAGTATATCTTTGTACTAATGATGACAGAGCTGTCTGAATTGTATTTTGCATACAAGATTAGTAACAGACACCAGTATTTTAGATAACTTTTCATCAATACCTTTAAAAATATTTTGGATTTACTTTGCTATAACTAAGATCACAACCAGGAAATCTAATACTTTGATTCTCTCTTCATAAAATTGTTAGTGAAATTATGTGAATTAAGGATATATGTAGAAATGAGAAAAGGAAAATGAGAAAAAATCACATAGTGGAAGAGTATGCTGCAGGAACTCATGTTAGGTGGTCTTGGTGCCATCAACAGAAGATGAGTGGAAGCAGAGGTGACAGGTGAATAAGTGATACTAATAGGCAAATAGTAAAGGGTGAGTTGAGGGACCCACAAATTTTATTTCAGCTAACAATTACTTTAGTTTAACTGACCAATAAAATAGTATGCAATATAAGAGAGTAATATGAAGACAGAAAGAGAAAGGTAAAAATGAAATATGAGGACGGTAGAAGAACCTACCTGAGAAGCAGGATACAAGTCAGAAGCCATAAGTAGAAATCAAGAACAGGAACAAAGAGAGAGAAAGAGAGAAAGAAAAAGAAAGTAAAACAGACTGTGGATGAACAATTTATAAACTAAAGTCAGGGAAATGTGTGTAGGGCTGCTTCATATGAGGAAAACAGAGGTTTATCTAGAGGCGGAAGGAAGAAAATAGAAAATCAATGATAAAATGCATTTAAATCTTAGATTTAGTCTTCTCTACCAGATTGCTTAATTTGCCTTGCCTTGTTCACTTGTTATTTAAAAGGTTCTTGAGCTCATGTTTTAGGCTATTTTTACAATATTTTGTTATTTGTTATGGCTAGGCTTGAGCTCTGGGCCTTGTTTTGACGAATTTAGCAATTTCCCTGTCCATACTCCAATGCAGCATTTGCAGGATGATCAGAGTGGGAAGAAAGATGATGGGGATGGCAGGAGCTAATAAAACCTCTGTAGCTGAACCTAAAGACAGGTTCCAGGATCCCATCTCCTCCCCATTCATGGTAGACTGAATTTTGATGCTTGGGTCCAGACAAGAAACACTATAAAAATACCTTCTCTTTCTTGTAGAGTGGAAAGCACTCAAGGAAGTTATTGTAAAATGGAAGCCTGTGGCAAGTGATGAGAGACATCATTCTGATTCGTCAAAGTCCAAGTCATTTTTATATGTTTTTGTTTAACAAGATTTGTCTGCTCTGTTAAATGTTATATGAGTGATTGAAAGTCTCCCATGGATTCAAGAAATATTTTGTGTCAAGAAATATTATCTCCCAAACAGTGTCCTTAAATGATACCAAAGAGGATCCTGTGTTGTGAGGACTTACAGGAAAGAAGTTTCCTTTGGCAGGAATTTCACAGTTTTCTCTAGTGAGATCAGTTTTAGTCCTGAACTAAATATCTCACTCTGGGCAGTGCAGTTGCAAAAGAAATGTTATGCTGATTTTCATGAGATTTAGTTTAACAAATAATCAGAGTTTTTAGGTGTGAGACAGTTCCTTTTTGTTTTCTGAGTACCAGTAATGCACTCAATTTGTAATTTTGCATTTGTCACTAAGCCTGCAAAAAGAAAAAAGTCATCTTAAAAAGTGAAAAACAAGGAAAAAAGCAAATCTTATGTTTGCAGTAGTTGGTGCTTTAAGAAAAATATAAAAGATTACTTAGTTAAAAAAAATACTATTTGGATTCTACTACTCACATTCTGCCCACCTCTTATACAAAGTATTCATCTATTAATCTCTTACATATCTTAAGCAAAGGGAAATAAGCACAACTTCTGCATATGTCTGTGTCTTAAAAATTATTGCAAGAGACTAGAGATGTAGACTACAGAAATTACACAATGGAGCTCAGAGAAAGAAATTTTATGGGTAAGACTCCTAGGAGTCTAGGGAGGACTAGGAAGGGAACAAGAGGCTATAAGCAGAGAAAAAATGTATCCCAAAGCCAGTTGTTTCTTAGATCCAACTTGATTTTCCCTATGCTCTTCTTCATTCCCTACTGCTGTAGAATCCAAAATGCTAGGGAATGAGAAGGAACAAGAGGACTAGCTGAGACAAAAGCAAAGATAACCCATAATTTTTACATAGTAGTAAAAACTGAAGCTGAAGCATCAGTCAGAAAGCTTGAGGCAAAATACATAGCAAAAGAGATGGGGTAAAATCAGTCCTAACACATGAAAAATAAGATGGAACTCTACTGAGGCCAAAATTAAAGAAATATTTGCCCTTTATTAGAAATTAATCCAAAAATAATACTAATGATACCTGAGTATATCTAGTGATTCAAATATACATGGAAGCTTGTACAAACGCATATATATCCATATAATTTGATTGGCCCAAACTTATTGAAATCATTCATTGCACTAGCAGTATTATTAATGATTAGATCTCTAATGTAAAACTATGAGCACTTTTCATCTTGTAAGTTATAAACAACCCTCCACTTTACCACAAAGTGAATTAAACCAGTTTCTCTTTATTGGAAATATTCAGTTACTACCAAACGGGCATGTATAAGTGTGCTTGCTTTATTTTGTCAGCAGTTCTAGTACACGAAATGGTCAGTATGAAAATTAATTAACTGATAACTGAATTCCAAATGCAGCTACATCTTGAAGGCATTGCTTTCCTGAAACTCAATTCATCTAAATCTTCTTATCTACAGTTTAAGTAGAAGATGCTGAATAAAAAGTCAGCAAAAATCCTAGCAATTAATGAAATGAAATTAAGTTAATGAATATAAATTTACCATAAATACTAATGACAAAAATAACACGAAAACACAGACACCAACTAAGGCAGAAATTTGCAATACAGTCATTGAATTATAGATTTACAGGTTATTTTTGTGATTCTTAAAGAAAGCTACTTAAACATATTAAAAGTTACTGTGACTATAAACATAATTAAATGTAATTTGAGTTCTAAGAGTAATTAATATTACATAGAATATAATAAACTTATTTTTCTTTATCTTGGCATGGAAAACCCAAATATAGTAAGTTGTATAATAATGGTCATTAAATCTGCATATTCAAAGAGAAATTTTAAAATTTTCTTGAACTTTCAAGAAAACAGTCTTCTATTTGCTCTGAAGCAGTTTTGGAAATGCCAAGCCTAATTTTGAATTTTTACTCAAATAAGTGATTTTCTGTATCACCAAAATTACTGAAAAGTTTTCTATTCATGTGCAGAGCTTAGGACCTTTAAATGGTAAAAATAATGAAAAGATCTTAAGATGAAAATCTATTGTTAGTAGAAAAAAAGGTTAAATTATTTGGTGGTAGATAGATACATTTAGTGAATCTCACTTTTTCTTTAGGAAAATGTTCTTTACTAATTTAATTCAAGTCATTATTGCCTGTTAAAAGTCTTCTTTTTTGCTTTTCATTATTATATGCACAGTCCATAGCTGTCAGAGAGAAAGCATCTTAAATCAATGTGTTATGGGAATATAGTGCAATATTTTTTTTCTTTATCAGAAAGTGAGTAATGAGCTCATTCACCAGTGGAAATTAATTACCTTCATTGACAGTGAGTCAACAGAAAAAGATTCTGACAATTAATAAAAAAAATCAGGACTGAAGTGCAATAGATGCAATTTTAACTTTATGCTTTCATCAATGAAAATGGTCAGAAAAATTGATACCTCGTGTAAGTAAATTCCTCTGAATTTTAGTTTATTCTTAATTAGATGATAAATCTTAGAGATAATATATATATATATGAATGTAACAACAATAACTGGTGTAAGTCTATATATTTTTAATAAGCCGATTTTTTATTATTGTTAAGTGATATTTTGATATTTTATGGAATGTTTTACCTACTTCTAAAAGTATTTCATTATTTTCTGCTTCCACAATTTAAAACTCAGGAGACACTTTCTAAAGAATCTTTAGATTTGCAAAAAGTATTTATAGTTTATTAATTATTGTTTACCAGGTGTTTCCAAGCTACAGGATACTCTAAAGCATATTACAAACTCTATTTAGTGTTTTAAGGATAGGGTCCCTATAGAAGGCTGTACAACTGAGAAATACATCTGAGCAGGAACATTTCAGTTTTCATTAGTGAAAATAAATCCTTTGATTCCCAAAAGAAAGTAATAATAAAAATAGCTGTAGATTTTTCTTAAAGCCAAGGTAACCTAAATCACATGGCGTGATATATGTATTTTATTTAAAGTTAATAAAAATACAGAGACTATTTATTGATGTGCGTAGGTATGAAATGTCAAAAATATGTTGAGAAAGTTATGAAGAATTTGTTGTCTTAAAAGTAGTGGTAACATACCAGGTGGTATTAATGGGAGATCTCAGCTATTTAGTATTTCTGATATTTCCTTTAAAAATCAATAAAATAGTTGATAATTATGATATTATTGTAATCAATAATTAATAAAGGTTCATCAATTAAAAAGGTCAAAATATGAAAAAAAATATTTCTATTGCTTTCATTTGGTGAAAAGAATATGTCCAAATTTTCAACAGATTGTTTTAAAATATACCTTCCATAAGAATATCAGAAAAAAATGCAAATATCAGAAATCTTGCTAATCTTAAAACCTGATCTCCTTGAAACACTTGAAGGACAAAATGAAAGTCACAAAGGGGTTAATATTAAGAGTTTATAATGAACAACTGATTATGATAAAAATATGGAGATTAAAGGTGGATATGAAGAGTAATCATCTCATTTTATTTTATGGAAAATAAACTTTACTTGGAAAAAGACCCTCTGAGGATGGGTGGTACTAGCAAGTATTTTTTTAAAACTCTTTGACGAGGAAAACACAGACTTCGCATCAACTTTGGAAAAATATTTAGCTCCAAACTTTTGAGGCGTTATCTTTTTCATTAAATATTTAACAGTAAATTATTGCTTGTTCAACATGGAAATTCTGAAGATGACTGATACTGCTCTTTAGACCTACTAGAGGAATAATTTTCAATTCACTGAGGGTTTAATTTTCTCCTTACATATCTTACATTAAAAAGTCACTAATTAAGCAATAACTATTTTATTTAAGTGTCTAAACATCAGTAAATGTATTTTTGTCTATTATACTTTATTGAAAAGACACTCTAGGCAAAACAGAATATATTAAAGAAGAATAGAGAATATAAATAAAAGCTTGATACAGCTTTAACAGGTGCATCCATGGTAACTGTAAGACTATAAGAAATGAAGAGGATGAAGGGGATTCTCAGTATGTTATCAAAAAATAAGAGCAATGTAGAACAAACCATTTTATAAACCACTATGAGGAGCAAACAAAGCAGAGAGATGTGTAGGTAGATACATGGGAATCTGGCCATTATCAACCTACGAGTAGATAAGAGCCTTCAGTGCCTTTAAGAATAGGAAACCGGAACTGACAACCAACAGTGAATCATTAAGAAATACACTTATATAATCAGCAAAATTAGAATTAAATTAATTTTGAAACCAACAGGTTGATCTTATATAGATCATATTCTCTTGGTCAATAATAAATCTGTATTTATTTATGGTTAAATTGTTTTCAAAGATATACTCTAAACACTATGGACTATTAACAAATAAAAGAATTGTCAAAAAAATGTAATAACATTTTTCTGCTTCTATTATACTTTCAAATATAGTCTGCTTATAGTCTGGTTTTATTATACTTTCAAATTAGTGCTAAATTGTACTGTCAAAAGCTACAACCCTGGATGAAGGAAACTTTCCCAGATTTATTTGCTAGAGTATACTGATAATTGTTAATTACTCAGATATCGGCAGCAAACATATATTTGTTTATTGAAAAACAAACTCTCACTAGGAAAAATTAACCTGAAAATAGATCAGTCCTTCATTCAACCACACACACATAGCACACACTGAATTCTAGTATGTTAGACAATATCATCCCATGTTTTCAGACATGATGCATTCTGTACATGTTGTATTTGCAGCATGTGCCATCCATACACATCTAGCATACTTATGGACCTTGACACATCGGCAGCTATGAACACTTTATAGCTACCAATAACACTGAAAAGTCATTAAGAACACATTCATATATAATATACATGTATTTCATTAACAATAATAAAAAATCCATTGCTGTGTTATGTGTGTAGTATAAAAAAACTTTCAATCCCTTCTTCGTTTACATTCTTCTACCAAGGTTACCCAGTACAGTGTTAATCTAAACAGGATAAGTAGAAGAGAAATCAGAATATCTCAAGGAGAATGAATAATCTAATGTGTCCCCAGAAATATATTTGACTTGATCTTGTTAAAAATATCTTGGTTTTGTGCAATGTAAAAATCTCCTTATGTATGTCTGCACCTTGCAAGGTGGCACCATGCTGAAGATGCATAACTACTCTCTATATGGTGATATGCCTAAATGGTGCACAGCCATAGATATACCAAAGAAAATAGCTTGAATCCTGAAAATTTATAACTACCTAAGCATTAAAAAGGGTGGAGTACAACAGGCTGTCTGTCCAAAATACAGCAATGCTCTTGCATAGCTCTACTGTTTACTGTTCAGAAACAGCTTTTAAAGGTTAGATTGAGAATCTCTACTTTATACCATACTGCATAGCACCATGTACCTCTGTAATATTATTCCTTAGTGTAGAGATCTCAAGGGAAATATGCCATTCTACCTTCCACAGTTTCTTGACAGAAGACCTCAGCCTCTTAAAGTATTTTCTCAGCAGTATTGATTTGCATGTATATTAGATTTTTGCCTTGGGCTTTTGTCCTAATCACCAGGAGCATTAAAGAGATATTTTCTTCTGAATTATAAAGTACCTTGTCATTGTGCTTTGCTCCCTTATTAAGTAGTGGATCATGACCCAATTCACTAAAGAGCTACAAATCATAATGGTAACAGTTATAATAATTTCTGAGTCAGGTTCTCAGGATAATAGTGTGGCCTTCGGTGTCTTATCTGCAAAACTGAATGTAAATAAAGAAATGGTAAGCACATCTTTACCTCTATAAATTTGCATTATATTAACATGCTGCTATAATAGCTTCTGGCCCAAGAGGGCAGGGACATTTTTGTAATTCTTTTAAACAGCCTTGATGCCTGTCTCTGGATGAACGCATGCTCACCAGTGTGCCACTGCATATTCACTGTGGAAGGTAGGTCAGGTCTAATTCTCCAGTTTATCTCCCAGATCTGCCCCTGTAGTCTTGTGTGCAGCTCCAAGGTATCTCAAAAACTATGCAGGTATTTTGCAGCCTGCTAAAATTACATTTTGTGGAAGTTATATATCAGTTAATTAAACCTCCTGCATAATTGAAAACATGTAGGGAGTTAAATTCATTACTTTTCTCTGTGTTGAGACCAGTAATATGGAAGAAAAGTGGCTTGAGAGACATAGAAGGTAAGAACAGAATCTGGAGAAACAGCAAGGTTCATCAGAATTAGTATAGAATTGTCCATGTATCTTTCAGTGTATGTGGTGAGAGGACAGATTGCGAGACATCTACAATGAACAGGAAGCTAAATATTTAACTTAAAATGATGGAGAAAAGTTTGTGTGTTGTCACTTAATCAAGTTTAATTCTTGACTATCAAGTCAGTGATTTATTCATTTCCTCCCCTTCAGTGTTATGCTATAGCATATGCATGATCTGTTCTTAAAAAAAAAATTTCCTCATTGAAAAAAATCAATTGTTAGGTACTTATCACTCAAATTACAATTCTGTGTCTTTAAAAAAATAGCAATGCAGAGCGAATGTACAGTAACCCACCATTTATCTTTTAGTATCCAAATGTAAGTATTAGTTTGAACCTGTAGTTGCTGTGATTTTATTAAACATTATTAGCTTTTAAAAGTTCTGACATTAGATCTGTCTTACAAATGCATGCAGGAAAACAAAACAAGTTAGAAATATGAAAGGCAGTGTTTCATTATTTTGTAGCATCACAGAAAACCAATTTAAAAATCCTATTCCAATTTCCTAGGCTAAATTATTGAAACTGTATGGATCTCAGCAGCTAATTAGACAAAATTTTGAGTGTTTCTTTTCTTTTTACGTAATTTCATGAAGGTAATGCTGGTAGTCAAAAAGAAAGTACATGCCATTGCATGTCGGCTATATTTCTTTTCAGATTTAATTTAGCTAAGAACTAGCACAGTTTTCTTTCATAAATCCCTAAATGTACTAGAATGTGGACTAGAATAATTATTATCCAGGTTAAAAAAAAAAATTCCCAGCATATAGCAGCATTCTTTCTGCAAGTCATTATCCTGCTCTTTTGCTTTTATTTTTTTTTTCTGCTTGTATGCAGAATTTGATTGTGCAATTTTTTTTCTAGTTTCAATTTCAGGGTTTTTATGTCAGTTTCAAATTTCACTTATGATAGTGGACAGTAATATGTTGACATACAATTTAGCACTTTTTATCAAAACTATACATTTTCCCAGAAAGCAAAATTTTTTATGGGAAATTAAGATTAATAATTACTAGCTTCTGCATGACAAAAAAAACTCCAAAACATTCAGTTATGAAGCTTTTCATCACTTTTAGGGAAATAGTAAGAATTACTTCTGCTGTACTGAGAACATCTGACTATCTTAACTTGTCGAGGAAAAAATGTTGCAGTTTGGAAGCCGTAGTGGTGGCGGCGGGGGGGGGGGCGGGGAAGGATATATCAAATCACTATTGGATTCACAGTCTGTGGACTGTAGGTCCAATCGCCTTCCTAGGAGCGAATCGAGTTCCCAAATAGTATGATCC
>JAWLRI010000839.1:288219-309723 GCA_034781795.1 Crypturellus tataupa | reverse complement strand
TGGTGACAGAGCACTGGAACAGGCTGCCCAGAGAGGTTGTGGAGTCTCCTTCTCTGGAGATCTTCAAGACCCGCTTGCAGCCCTGTGCCACGTGCCCTAGGTGTCCCTCCATGTGCAGGGGGATTGGACTAGATGACCTCTAGAGGTCCCTTCCAACCTTAGCATTCTATGATTCTATGATTTCAGTGTTTCATCTAAGCATATGTCATGATCTTCTAAGGCAGTTTTGTTTGCTCTGATCAAGAACATACTGTCTAAAAGTCATCACTGCTTTAGGGCTGTTCTCTTCTAAGATAGCACTGGCATTTGGCTAATTTCACAAAGTTGTTGAAGATGTAGGAAGAGGAAAGGGAATATGGTAAAAGAATACACACACTGTTGTCTCTTTTAGTACAGGACACATGAAAAAAATCTATTACAGTTTCAAGGTGAAGAATCTTTTAACACATTGTTCAACATCTTGTCTAGAAAAAAAGATGAAAAATACTGTTTCAAAAGACTACCTAAATAGATTTAATCTTTAAGAAGAATAAAATTTATGTAGAGTTCAGGACCTTTGCTCTTTAAGGAGGACTAGATCTACTGTGTGCTAATAGGAATGGTACCCTGACATTTCACTATAGACTCTTTAAAATGAATTGATTTTTTTTTCTATTAACATAAATGCTCTGGAACATTCAGAAAAGAGGACAGACTTGTGTCATCTGTTTCACTGGAAAATATTTTTCTTTGTGAGCTTTGTAGAATAAGTAATGTTCACGGATGTGGTTATTATGGATAACCATTCAGCATTTTTGGTTTTGGTTTTGAGGGTTTGATACATGTATGTACATTGTATGTATGTTTGTATATATATGTATATACACATAAAAAAAACTGCTATCTTTTTTCTAATGCTTTTAAGAAGCCAAGCTAGCAAATTGTAATCCAGAGAGTGGTGTTTACTTTTGCCATTAGGCACCACTCCCTAAGTTTGAAAAATATACAATAATCATTCATGGAAAAGTTACACAACTGCATGTATGTAACGGCCTAACTCAGAGTTTGTGATCAGCATCACAAAGTTCATTTGAAGGCTGGTTACTACTGTGTTCCCCATTGTGTTGATACTGAGATCATTGCATTTAAAATCTTCATTGGTGACCTGGATCATGGGACAGAGAGCACCTTAGAGAAGTTTGCAGACTTTTAAATACTGGAAGAAATGGTTGATACCCCAGATGACTGTGTTGCTTTTCAGAGGAACCTTGACAGACTGGACAAATTAGTTGACAAGAATCTCATGAAGGCAGGAAAATGCCAAGTCCTGCATCTGTGGATAATAAGTACAAGCTGAGGGTTGGGAAGTGAGAGATGCACTGCAAGGCTATGTGGGAATCTGCAGCTACAGTTGAACAATGGATAAAGGAGCCTTTTCATGGGAACATTTTGTTTCTTAGATTTCAGTCAGTTTTAAGAAAGATGATGCAAGATCAGGTAACAGTGAAGTACTGTTGCAAGTGAAGTGTATTGTGTATTTTTTGTCTACCTTAGCATTGTATTTAAGTATCTTCAGACAGTATTTGATGAAGAAAATTGATTAAAAGATTTCATAAGTTATTCAAGGATTGTGGCTCATGCTTATCAGCCACAGTCAAATAACTATTCCATTACTAAGAATATTGTTGAGTCTACAGTCAGCTCTGCAATGATGCTGCAATGAACCAATTTGTTCTGTTAAAGGAACAGCATCATTTATGTCTGGGTTTCCATTTCTACATTGGTATATTTTACTGTTCTGTTATTATTCCAGCTATTTCTTTCTTAATTTCAAATGATTTCTCATTTATGTGTACTTGTAATTTATCTGTCTCTAATTTGCATTTCTATATATCTTAAGAATATAGCTGAAAGGGGATTTAGTAAACAAACTGATGCTGAAAATAGACAGAAAAAAAAGGCAAAAAATTCTGCTCTAATTATTCCAGTGATCCTTTAAAATGCAACTGCCTAATTTGGAGATTTTCACTTTTTAACCAGAAGACTGAATGAATTAAGAGATTGAAGTCAGTATCACTTATACTTTCTTGACAGGCAAGAAGTCACAACTGGTCTCTTCCTAGGCATTTTTCCCTTTCAGGGAAATTATCAGCAAAACAGAATTAGCATTATCAATGTCACTCTCAAAAAGAGTGAAAGTCAAGGATATCGTTGAGTACTCTAAGACAATACATAATCCTCCAAGCAAATCATAATTGAAGGAATTCATTATTTCTCTCAGTATGACTTCAAAAGAATAGAATTTTTTGTATTTAGCAGGTCCAACTTTCTATGTCTTCCCCTTCCAACATGTGTGTGATTAATGTTCTTACGTAACTTTTAATATTTCTGAAAGAAGATGACCTGGATGTACATAGCAAAAGAAGGAAAAAGCAATATTTCTAAAAAATAAATCATTTACTGATTGGGGGGAATTTGTGGCTATTTTAGGGCTCGTACTTTGCTTTGGACATGCTTTCTTTGGTTGTGTTTTCTCTGGTTGTGTTTTGTCACACAGAGATAGCTGCAGATACAGGGTTAGTGTTAGGGTTAGAGATAGGTTTAAGGATAGGTTTGAGAGAAGGAGAAAGGGGAACCATCCCCCTAGAACAAGTTTTTTCTGGTGATGAGAAGGGAAGACGAGCACTGTCAAGAGAACTTTGCTGAGGGAAGTTTCTGGTCTGCACCACATATGATGGTTTCCACATCAAAATTGGTCTGAAAAAAAAGTTGAGTGTTAAGTTTAAGTTAGGGCTGAAAGAAGAAGAAACTGGGAATGACAGGTATGCAGAGAGATTGTGAAGTGAACTAGCATGCTGTTAGGAGAGTTGTGCTGGGAAAATTTTCCTGTTTTCACCATATATGGTGATCTCTGGCCCTGCATTGACCAGAAAAAAAAGAAGTCAAGTTTTAGGGTTTGGCTTAAGGTAGGAAGAAAGGGGAAGAATGCTCTTGGAGTGAGTTTGTGCAGAAGCAGCCAAGGGAAGGTGAGTGCTGCCAAAGGAAGTATGCTGGGAAGAGTTTCTGTTCCGCACTTGATAGATTGTCCCCACCCCTGCCCAGGACTGGTAAATATATTAGTGTTAGGATTAAGGTTAGGGTTTGGGTTAGGGTTCAGGTTAGCGTCCGAGTTAGGGTTAAGGTTAGAGTTGGGTTTGAGAGAGGAATGATCATGTTGGAGTAGGTGTGTGCAGGGGGTACCAAGGGAGAGCTTGCCTGGGGGGTTAGTTAGGGTTAGGGTTAGGATTAATGTTGAGAGAAAGGGGAATGATGCCACTGGAGTTGGTGCCTACAGGGGCTGCCAAGGGAATGAATACTGCCAAAGGAGTTATGCTGGTCAGCATTAGGTAGGCTGACAGGGACAACCTACCAGGTCCCTGCCCCTCTGTGGACCTGGACAAAACTTCTAGAGTTAGGGTTAAGGTTGGTGTTCAGTTTAGGGTTAGTGTTATAGGTTTGGAGTTAGAGTTAGGATTAGGTTAGTGTTAGGATTAATAGAAAGGGAAAGGGAATGGATTCCATCGGAATGTGTGTGTGTGCACACATGCAGGGGTTGTCAGCGTGAGTGCTGTTTAGAGAGCTGTGCGAGTAGAAGTTTCTCTGCAGCATCTCATACATATGCAGTGATTTACTTGTAAAGATATATAGGCATCACTGTATATTGTTATTAACAAATGCTTTATTATTTTTATTTATTATTAACAAATGCTTTTTATTGATGTTTCATGACAGAAAAGCCTGCCAACTTCATTGTTTTGACTTGATTAAAAAAAATCAATTTCTTTCACAAAATTGTCTCTATGTGATTGAAGCCATGCATTTTACAAATGCTTCATAAGGCAAATTACTGTTTGTGAAGACATGAAGATGTAAATTAGGTAGAAACAGCTTTTCTTGAACACTCAGCTGTAGTTGCATAACCTATAATTATACATATATCTGCCTACAGATTCTGCAACATCTCTCCAGTAGCAAGATTTATATTTTGTGTGATTATTTATCCTATTTATCAAAGGAAATTATTGTCTCTTTTCCAGATTTTTGCAGTTATCAAAAACATACCTAAACAAAGTCCATAGAAAATTAAAATCGTTTTGGCTGCAATGCCTAATCACATTTATTTAATAATTTTACCATCTTCACCAATATATCAATTTTTTTCATTTTTCCAGTATTAGTAACGAAGTTAATTACTACGTAGATAGTAGGGATATCTGGGTTTAGAAGATTGAGCTAGTCAGGAAAGGCATTCCCACTGAAAATGTGGTCTCCTCTCCTTTAGGGTAGCTGTGAAGGATGGCTCTCCTGATATGCTCCAGAAGGAGATAATTTTATTATAGGTTGGATTAATATAAAATAGAGTAAATAATAGAAAGAGGAAGGATATAGAGAGTTGTGAAACTGAATGCTAGATCCCACTCCTTGAATGTTTATAAAAAATGCAAGTAAGAAAGAGGAAGAGCTCTCTTCTCAGACTGTTAAATGAGACTTTCCACTGAGTGCTGACAGTCCTTACCCCACCTGATCAAAACAATCTTATTATGTTTGATCTTGTACTTTATATTATTGAACTTCATATTAATCTATTATTTTGATATTTAGTTCACCCAGTTGTACCTTCTTTTTTAACTGCTTTCTTAGTCCAAAGAGCTTGAAATAATATATTTTATGCTGTAGTAATATGGTATTTATGATTATATTGAGAACAACAACTGCAAGTTCTGGTGTGTGAGATGAAGTCTGAGTGTTGCAGAACCTACTAGGATCATTTCTAGAGCTCTGAGAAAAATAAATCTGGCAGTCTTGCCTACACACGTTAGACAAATCCTTCTTGAGAAGATGAGCATATTGTCAGAACAGCATTCGATATCCATTTTTGGCTCTCTGGAAAGAGGAGGGAATGTTCAGGAAGTCCAGAACCAAGTGATTAGTAATTTGACAATGTAGATAGACCATATTCTGAAAAGGTCTTGGATATATATTAACAGAATAATAAGCAGTCGGCGTGTGACTTTCTGTTCTCTGTACACTTAATGTATCTCTACTATGTAACCTGTATTAAGCAATGGATGAAGAATGTGTGGAAAATAAAGAGTACTTTTAATTTATCAGCCCACAGTAGCGGGAAGGAGAGTACATGCATAAAAAAAGAAAAGATTTGGTGTTAAACAACCAGGAAAAAAGAAATATATATGCAATTAGATTCCCTGCAGAGGTCTAGCTGTTTCTCCAACAGAGATGTCTGCACAAAGCACGTCACTCTCTATGTCATGATATATTAAACCATGTGCTAGAGCTTACATTTCTGTCTTTTCAACCTGTCATCAGTAGGCCTCCTACAATTATTGGTTTGACAGGCTTGTCTAGCCCAGCCCTCAGCATTGTTAGCTTGGGAGGAGAAGACAGATTCCAGTCAGAACAAATACTGAAAGAGAAATATTCCCCGTGGCATGTCTGTACCAAAGTCAAAGAGGCCATGATGTTCATAGCCATATTTAGCAAATTTATACAGAGTCATAGATTTATGGCCTGAAGCTACAGCTGTGATCTTGTAGACCAACTTTCTGCCAGAGAAAAACAAAATTTCACCCAGCCATTGCTGCCTTGAGGAGATGTCTTTCTAAAAAGTAACAGTATGCTTATGAAAACTTCAAGCAACACAGGAAGTACCAGTATAATTCCAATAATACCTTGCCATAAATTGTTAAAAAAATTGAAGATTGTCCTTTGCCTAAAAGTTAGTATTTCCAGTTATTTCCACTTATTAGATCTTGTTTTTCCTTTGTCAGTTAGGCTCTTAATCATAAAATCTTCTCTTTATGCAGATACTAATACACTATGATCAGATTACCTCTTGGAAAAAAAACACACGCATACACTTACATATTTATATACAGAGAGAGAGAGAGAAACCTTACATCTCTCATGGAATTTCCAGCATTGTTTTTAAAATTTGATATATTTTCTTTTTCGTTCCTTCATCACTTTCTCCATATTGTTTAATTTATCTACATGCACAATTTCTGCCTCCGCTAGTTTTCATGGTTATACCATATAATAAGATTCTACCAGCTGTGAGTAAAGGTCTATCAATCTGTTCTGCTTTGCATTTATATATCTCAAATGCCTATAGATATCAAAACAAAATTGTAAAAAGGAGACAAAACATTTAAAATAGGTGTAATAATACTTTTATGGATTTTTTTTTAATTATTACTAAACTAGACTTTGAGTAGCAGTGTAATGTATTACATAGTCCAAAAAGGTGTTATTCTTTCACAGTTAATACAGCCATAACTGTGCCAAAACAGCATGTAATTCTGTATTGAGGTATCTGATTGCTCAATATTTTAAAACACAGAAGTGGACTATGTCTTAATGAGTACATGTATAGTTATCATTTTTATACTCTTGAGAAAAAAAAAAGCAGAAAGTTGCAAATGATGTAAGACAGCAGATATTACTTTTGTACAGAAGCCCTTCTGCTCTTAAACTATTTATAGAAAGAGTAAGTAAGTAGCCTATCTCTTTGCCAGTGAATATTCTTATTATTGCATAGAAGCAATGCAAACAAACAAAGAAACAAACAACCATTTATTGCATTGCTTCAGGTTCTACAAAGCAAAATAAAATTTCAGATTTCTTCTGTGGTTTAGATATAATTGTATTTATGTCTTTTGGTTGAGGAACATGACAGAAATCACACATAAATCATTTTTATTTTGACAGTTTTCTAACTGCCTAATTGGCCTTTGTAAGATTAGCTTCTGTGGAGGTAGAGTTGAACGTTGTTGTAGCAAAATGTGCAGAAGTTATTCTACAGAAAGATAAGTTCAGAGAATAATGTCAGGAACTTCAGAAACAAGCCAAATTGATAACATAATAGGAGGAGATAAATGCAAAGTAAAAGATACTAGGGAAAAATATTCAGTAATTGTTTTTATTAGAGAGTTATACATTCATTGGATAAACTGCAAAGATCTCATAATGAAGTAGGTAAAAACTGTCTTCAGAATAAAGTTTAGTTAAAGAATATAGTTAAAGAATATGGAGAGAAAATCTATTACATTAATCAAACTTACCACTTTTGACTGTTATTTCAGAAAAAAAAAATCAAAGGAATGAAGGAACGTAACAGTTATGATTAAGAGGAAAGAAGAGATTTACTATGAAAGGTGATTGAAATAATTAGGATGGCTTAACTTACAGAAAAAAATGAAGGGAATAAAAATCAAATACGAAAGGACACGATAAAAGAATATTAAATAATGAATGGGCTAAAAAGATTAAACAGAGGACATTTCTGAACAAAGAAGATATTCAAGAGAGTAAAGGGTGAAAATTTCAAAAGTAATGAAAGTTTTTTCATGCATTACATATGTGTGAAATTGACTATGAGAATACAACTCTTTCAGTATGTAAGGGGGTGTGTGTGTGAGCGCATGCATATCTAGACACGTTTTATAAATGCACATAGGCATATAGAAACATTCCCATACCTAAAGCTTTTTGAACACTGTTAATTTATTTTTTCTGAACCAAAGCATATGGTAAAAAGTACTTTTTGGAAGTTATAAACCTCATTCTTCGTGATTCAGAAACATATATAGCTATTAAATACCAAGGTAAGAAAAGCAGGTTATCCTTTGCTTTTCAGTGGATTCACTGAAATGTCTCCTCACACATTTGGTATTGCTTGTTTCCTGAGATGAGATATTGAGATGGACAGACCATGATTACAATTTAATATTTCCAGTAATATTCCAAAAAATTAGAGCTGAAACATGGTTGAATAAAGAATATTTATGAGGAAGACTTTTTGGATGAAGAAAAAAAATGGAGAATGAATTCAGAGAAGGAATTCTGTATCTATATCTGTAGGAGGCAGCTCAGACCTCATAAGTAGAAAAAATTCAGTAAGGATTGACACTATTGTAAAACTGTTTCTTCCTTGTTGAGTTTGTCAAAATGCAGAAATAATAGTTAACATTTGAATTTAAACAGAAAAAAACAATTTTCCAGAAAATGAAAACCTTTTTTTTTTTTTTTTAACTTAAAAGTAGACTTTTTTAAAGGAAAAAATAACTGAATTCTCTGGAACCTTAACGGTGTTATTTTTTTTCTGATTTTATGGCAAATTCAGAGCCTTTGAAGTGGAATTGGAAAAAAAAAGACATTGTGAAATAAAATTGCTTGTAGTCTGAGATTTCCAGAATAAATGCTCATCTGGATAAATAAAATAAATTATCAAGGGTTCATGGAGCAAAAGGTCTGAGCTCACTGTTTTGTATCAAATTGTGTTTAGCTGTATCTTATCTTGCAGAGACTCCAAATCTTAAATGAAGATATTGTGAGACAGAGAACTCATCACTTCATTTGAAGAGAGTAATTAAAACACCTTTAGTTAAAAAAATAATTGTCTCTTACTTGAATTTTCCTACTTCAGCTTTCTAGCTTTGGATCATCTTTTGCCTTTCCTCATTAGAGAAAAAATCTTCATATATCTAATATTTTTTCTTTGTAAAACTTCCCATTCTGTATACTTGTTATTTCTCATTTGTTTTCTTAATAAAGTAGATTGATGAAGCAGTTTAAGCTTCTCACTTAAGCTTCTTCACACTTCTTTGGTAACTTTGGTCAGCAAACAGACACTTTCAGTCTGTTTTTGATTTTAGGCCAGTCCACAAAGCTTCATGTATGATATATTGTATATTTTCATATAAGTTATATACTTATAACTCTAATTATTTCTCATTTTATTATTAATAATATTTTATGATTATTATCAAATAGACAAAAAAAAGAGCAGGCTTCTACTCAATCCCAGTAGATAAAATACCATTCAATGAAATTCCTCTTAGGTTGACAACAAGGTGAGAATAGTCAGGTATCCAGTCCCTAATTTATTTATCGTGCGCTTTACTGATATTCTAATTTATATCGAGAATATTACTATTATTAAGTCAAATTCTTTATAGAAATCTAAGACTATCACATCACATCCTTGCTATGAAGCAAATGATCTTCTCCAATACTGCTTGATTGACAACATCTATTTTTCATACAACCGTGTTGATTGGCATTAAATTTATTAACATCTTTAATTCTCCATTCATCATATTCCAAATGGTATTTTTACATTAAGTATGAAAGTTAATTTGTTAGTTGTGTTATGGATTTTTTTTTTAATTACTGGAAAAAGCAGACTTTTATCTTCTTTCACTCTCTCCTCCATTTTAGGAGTTACAGTGCTTGAAGGGCCTATTTATGCAGTGGGAGGCCATGATGGTTGGAGCTATTTGAATACAGTTGAGAGGTGGGACCCTCAAAGTCAGCAGTGGACATTTGTGGCAAGTATGTCAATTGCCAGAAGCACTGTTGGAGTAGCAGCATTAAATGGCAAGTGAGTAGGGTATTCTTATACAGTCAAAACATATTTCTTAGAAGGGTGAATTACTGTGACATACAGTAGGAAATAACTTCTATTATACTGCAACAGAGAGTGTGTTTTAAAATAAAAGTAGACACAGTTGGGCATGCCGTCCTATATCTCCTGTATCTCCCATTTATCTAAAACACTTTTATTTGTTCTATATTCCTTATATCAAATAGTTATATCAAATTCTTAATAACAAGAAATCTGGGTATGTATAATATAAACGAAGGAGATACAGGAAAGTATTTTCAAAGAAGTGCTGTTCAAAGCAAATTGTTATATGGCTCACGGGATTTCTTTTTATGTTTTATCTGCCAGTTGACCAGCGGAGTTTATCAACCCCGTATAATCATGTAACCATTGATGAGGTTTATTATATATTCATTTTCACTTTTTAAAAAAACTTTTCCCATAGATTATATGGCACTTATTAGAACACAGTTTTCAGTAATGTTCTATTACTGGATACTCATCAATTTAGTTTCTTACTTTTAGCTATGTGACTATAAAGAATGTGGTGTGCACTATAGTAACATAGAACCGGGTGAGGAATTCATCACAAATACCCTGATGTACTTTTGAGTGCACATCAGCTGCAGCTTTCACAGAAAAAAAAAAAAAAAAAGCTACCCCTTTACTTTTGTTTCCTTTTAACAGAAATCAATAAATCTGCTCCATAAAAAAAGAAAAATACATAACTGTATAATCTACAGATTGATTTCAAATGGTAGAACATCACAACAGTACATTGAGTTAAGTGTCAAATATAATGACTATGGCACTAAGAACACTAAGAACTAGTTTATTCACATGGCAACTGTCTTGCAGAACCAAGGAGAAGAAATTCTGCCCTTTATTGATTGCCACAACTTCAAAGACGTGCTTAAGTGAACTTTATATTTCCACCTACTGCTGTTGTTTATATCAAATAGCACATATTGTTATTGATCTGTGATAAAGTAAAGCAAGAAATTGTCTAACTTTAACTTTTAAAAATAGAATTAAGTTCCATGATGAATCTTTTTTTTTACTTTTAGTTGATGAAAAAAAAGTGTATCTATTTTCTCTGAAGAAAAACAAGAGAACTATGAGGAATGTTGCAGGAAAATAATATTTCTCACTGGCATCTGTCTGATCTTTCTATTGTTGTTTGTAAAGAAAAAACAACAATGTAATTTTTGTTATTATTAGTTGTATTATAGTAATTCTTACAGACTCGTTCTGTACTATTATTTGTATTCAGTCATTCTTCCAGACTCCATCTAAGCTTAGCCATTAACAGAGGAAAGGGTTGCTGGGGCCTGAAAGTTAGTTATGCATAGCAATGTTAATTTTTGCACAGGTAATTCTGAAATAATTACTATCTACAGGAAATTTTTTAATCTCCTAAATTAGGAGTATAAAATGCTTATTAAACAATGGATGAATGCAGTTCAGAATAGAATTGATCTATAGTAACAAGTAAATAAGTTGTTTCAATTAGACAAAGATGAAAGTTAAAAGGAAATTGGGTTCAATACCCAAACAGCTGAACTAATATGGGGCAAATGACCAGATCTTGCCAAGGATTTTCCTTGTTCATCCACACTGAGAGCTCCTGGGATTATATTCTTGAACACAGACTCTCATCCATAGAAAAGTGTAACCTTGTTATCTAGGGAATTTATTAGTCATGTGAGAGTAAAGTCTCAAATCCAGCAGATCAAAGATATGAACAGAGACTGCAGGTAGGTGTCATTTAAGGAAGCACAAATATGGTTTATTTCTGCCCTCTCTTATGGAAGCTATATCCACTACTTAAGAATAAGGTCCAGCTGGGGTAAAGGAAGACCATGGTAGGAAATAGGGTCTTTGAGACTTGTTTCATATAATACTGAAGGAAACAATAGCTGAGCCTTTGTTTTCAGAACATTGGATATCATCTATGCAATAGGCATTGGCTGTATTTATGCTGCTATATAAAAGTAAGGAAGAGACCAATACTTGATGATTCAAAGGAGTATAGACCAGAATGTTTCTCGTTGTTGATGGTTAGCCCTTCTTATAGCAGTTTGAATTTTTTATTTTCTTTTTTTGTTGATTTACCTATAGATGGGGAATGAGATAAAAAATTAGCAATTTGGACATTTGGGAGGTGTGTACCAACGCTTCATCTGCAGTCTCTGCTTGGTACCTTTACTACCAAAGTCAGTAAACAAATGTTCAAAGGTGTTTGAGTACCTGAATCACAATTTAGAATTTCAAAAAAAAAAGAAGTTAAAAGAAGGATTGCCACGACATTTTTTTTTTAAGCAGGCTATTATAATGCAGAAACCAAGAGCAAGATGCTTACACTGACTCAAAGATATTTCTTTATATTATAAAATCAACGCCCTAAACATAGACCCCCCAATAAAATTTTAAATTGTTTGGTTAGAGTAGCCTCTCTTTCAGAACTGTTTGAGAAGCCTTATCTTTCTCTATCAAATATTTTTTCCTTCATTTGTGGTTCTTTCCTGATGTCTCTATTTATCTTAGTCATTGGTACTTGAATGTATTTCCTTTTTGTATCTTTGCTGAAAGAAAATCCAGCACAAAAATATAAGTTTTTGTCTGTCTGCTTTATGAAATAATTTATTACAATTGACAGTGACAAATTTTGTTGGTTACTTGATTGTAGCAGAGACAATTTATAATGGCTTTCACACTCTATTAATTCTGCTAAAGGATTCATAGATGTAGAGCATACTGATGAATGCTGAAAAAGTACACATCTGTGCATTTACCATTTTGTCCCGCCACAATGATTAAAATGCAGATTTTGAAAAAAATCATTTTCTTGAAAAGAGGTTTTAGTGATGTCGAATTTTTTTTTTTTTTTTTTTTTTGATTTTATGGAAAATATTACATTATGTCCTTACAGTTCTGCCAGTTTTACAATAGTTACATTTACTTAGTAATAAATCTCAGCAAATCTGAGTACTATCTTGCCAGTAGTTTTCCAGTTATTCTTTTTTTCATTTTTATTGGAAAATACGTGGAACTATGCAATGCAACCATCAACATATATGCAGAGGATTGTGTTTTTTTCAGGTCCATCAGTTAAATAAAGCTAGGAATAAAACTTGTGGTATGTAGATCAAGATTGGACTTCTAGTAAAATAGTATGTACAGTTTGATAAGTCTCTTATGACTACTCTTCATTATTACAAAATGAATATCAGAAAATTTAGCTCCTTGAACTTTCATTATCAAGTAAAATATATCTGTATATAACCACTTACAAACCCTGATTGTATGACTGATTACAGCCTCCTCCAGGAGTTCTGCTTCTTTACTTTTCATGCATCATATAACAAAGTGTCTGTGGCATTTTCTCTTCACCGAATCATTGGGCTTATTGTTAATCCAGTGTCCTACTCGGATCTCTTGTACTTTTGCACACACATCCGTATTTCTTACATAGGGATCCCATGTGGCTCATTGAACATGCAGTTCAATTCAATATGCATCATATTCTTCTCTCTTTTTTAAGCAAGATTTAACGTGGTAATTCACATTTGGACTCTAAAACAGGAATCTCTGCACAGGCCGGCTTCTTTTCCTGTAGCATTCATCTAGTCCTAAAGAAAACTATAAAGGATGCAAGTGAGATAATTATGTGTGACTTCAAACAGGGCAATGAAAAATTAGCAAATTTACAGTTAATAGTTCATTTTCTTTTCTTCACCCTAATGTGATTTTATATGCTGCTGGGATGTATTGCTCTTTAGAGGTCAAGTAGTTGTTTGAGAACATGGCAAATGCTAAAGCTATCTCTATGTTGACAGCTGGGAACCTAACAAGCCATTTTCCTGTTGAGATGCTGTGACTGCTTATGCCACATTGTGTATTTTGCATGTTTTAGGAGGCAATGGTCCATCTGCATATTTTAGTGGGTATGCTCCAACATACATTTCTCCTTCTTCTTCATCAGCATGAACAAGAGTATTTTTGAACTAGCTTACTGTTAACTAGCATACAGCTAGCACAACTTACGATGCTATGATATGATTTGAGCATGTAAGACTGCTTCAGAATTAGCAGACAGATTTTGTTAACTCAGTTTTCATACCTGGGTTGAAAAAGGCAGACTGCCTTAACTTAAGCTTCTTATGTAACATAACTACTAATCCAGGCAGAAGGAGTCAGTGTCTAAAAATAAAATAAAATAAAATAAAATAAAATAAAATAAAATAAAATAAAATAAAATAAAATAAAATAAAATAATAGAAAATAGCTAATTTTTTAATGGTGTAGTTTCTACAACTCATAACAAACATTTAAAAAGGATGTAGCAATCTCTGCCTTAACTTTGGTGGTAAAAAATGTAAAATACACCATCATCTGGCATTCTGGATTATTTTAGAAATTTAGCTTTTAAATATATCATCCTTGGGGGAAGATGTCATATGAGAGTTACAACAATTGCTGATGGTATACAGGGAGGATAGAATAATACTGTTTCAAAGAGTATTTAGTGCCTATTTGCAAGGTCCAAGGAAACATGTTCAGTACAGTTGGAGAATTGGAGAACTCTAGAGATATTCAGCTGACCAAATAAGAGTAAACTGGCCAAATGATAGTGTTAATTTCAGAGTGCATGCATTCATGGGTACATACATATATATACATGCTATCTTACTGCATACATCCAGAAAGATATTTAAATAACTGTCTCTTACTGAAATTAAAAGAAACTAGACATTGAATCTGACAATCCTCTGCATACCTTTATGGAACTATAAACTTATCAGGTTCAGCAGAGAGGAATACCATTCCATCTCCACTGTCAAGTGATATTTCTATTTATCTAATATGAAACCTGATTAAACCTCAGTACCTTCAGTATTTGGGGTAAAATGAAATGGCTTTTAAATTGGTAGGTCAGCTTCAACTGAGTTTTTTGTTGGTTGAATTCAGTGAATTCAGAAGGATTTGTTCATTCTGAAGGTCACAGACTAAATGATCTAGGACTTCTTTCACGTGATCCATATAATTCCAATGCACTGCTAATTTTCATACTTCAATAAAAACTAAAGAACTGGCTCAATTTTATTAAATAAATTAATTATTAACGTGCTGTAATTATGATTTTAAAATTTGAAGTAAGACATCAAAATTTCATGCCAGCTCACGAGATAAGAAAATTTGATTGAAACAATTATATTTTCTATCACAGTGGCTTTTTCATTACTTTTTGGAGTCCTCTTTATTGTTGTATAGTACTAATGAATCAGAGTCTTTTACAAAATCTTCTTGAACTAAGAAAAGTGCTATACTTAGCTTACATAACTGCAGTCATATAGACAAAATGTTTCCTACAGTACCTGTCCACAATATTTCTCACTGACTGAAAACAAATACTTTCGAATCTATATTTATGAATACTTTACCTGACATTGAAACACTGCTGCTACTTATACTCCTCCTCCCCAAAAAAAGCTTTATTTCACACATCTGTACCCAAGCAGACTGTAAAAAGTAACTTTTTTTAGAATGATATTGAGTATATTTTACCAATTTGACTAATTCTCCAATAAGGAGAAACAGAAAATCATATTTCAAAGGCTACCTTGTGACATGAACTCTTAGAATTTAGTCTTGGAATTTCCCTCTGTGTGGGGAGAGAAATTTCTTTTTTAAGAAAAACATAGCATTCATAACATTCTTTCCTCTGTTCTTAATATACATTGCTCGGAATGTACTTTGACCTATAATAATTTTTATACCTTAATTGAAATCCTGCAAAAGTTATTTAAGGTTCTTTCATGGCAGTTTAGAAACTGCTGTTGTTTTATAAAATGTCTTATGTATTAACTGCTTCTTTTGATCAAACTCTTTTTTTTTTTTTTTTTGGAAATGACAGTTATTCTGCATTCTACTGTCAGAAAAGGGAGCACTTGTTGAAAATATTCTTCCTTAGATATAGAATCTACAAAAAAATACAGGTAATTTAGTCATCCAATTAATGAATCTTGAAAGAGAGAAAAATGGAAGAATAGTATGATCTAAAATGATTAAACTGACAGGAAAGGTTAACATTATAAACAACTTTAGCTCAGTCTAGCACAGAGCCATCCTACAAATTCAATTTAAAAAGTATTTAAAGATAGGTTCAGTGTTTGTTTATAAATAAGAGAGCAAACTAAGGTCCTTCAGCTCATGCTAGAGTAAATAATTGATTACAGGGACGAGCATGCCTTAACAGTTTGAGAGCCTGATACTGTCATGGATATTTTGGTGGAATCTGCATTCAATCATGGGATTTGCAAATAAAATGAAGACCCTTTTATAAATTTGATTAGAAATAAATTTGCCTGAAACAGCTTCTTTCTATTAGGAAGCTACACATTCTAAGGTAGGAAGCAGAGCTTTTCAATAATGATATTATGCATGCAAAGGGTATTTGTCTCTGAGTATGTATTTTTTTATAATTCAGGCAGTTGTTTGAGTGAGAGGAAGGCTTTCTATTTCCTTCATTTTTTTCTGAAACTATATGTAATTTATTTTACTACTTCATTATGGATTTACCCATAGATATAAGACTTCATTAATAGTTTTCATTCAGAGAATTGTTTTTCATTTTCAGCTTGTGTCAGTGGCATAGCCAATGCAGCGTAGATAGATAGGTAAGAACCTTTGCTCTTGTACAGTCTCATTTCTGAGGCAAATATTGATTTATTAAGCAGTGCAGTACTACTGCTGTCAGCTATCTTCTCTCTCTTTAAGAGGGCAAATATCTTATGAGCTAGAGAAAATCTGTGTTGCTCTTTCAGGCACACTCAAAGGGCATAAAGAGGTGCACAGGGGCCTAAGCAAAAGACAGGATGTAGTCTTTGATATTCATAGTTAAACAATTTTGAAAGGCAAAACCTCGTTAAGAAATGCCACAAAGGCATGATTTAGCTGTTTTCACAAGCCATACTACCTGAGATCAAAGGCAGCCTAGCCTTTTGAGGTTGGCTTGTCAAACTGAATTTAAAAGTGGCTTTTCAGATTATTTATCAAAGGTTTTGCAACCATAGCAAATAAAATAGCACCGAGATAAATGCTTTTCATTGAATCAATCACGATTTATCCTAATGTCTTTAAGCCTCCATTGTAGTTTCTAGCCATCTTTATATGAAAACATGTTTTAGGAATCTCTGCCCACCATGTGAAAGAACAGTTAGAAGCAGTACACATGGTTTTGCTAAAGGAAAAACTGCTAAGATAACTATATGAAATAGCAAGGTGAAAGTAAGAAATGAGGAAAAAATCTAGGAACTTCAGTAAATTCAGTTATTCGATTATCTGACATCTCTGAATTCTGCAAGTGCTAGCACATGAAATTGAAAGTCTATTTACATTTATTGTCAACAAATGTTGTCTGTCAAATTAGAAGCACCTAGTGACAAAAAAAAAAGTCAAAACAGTAGCCCAGGAGAACAGGGTTAAGATTGACCTTAATTATAACAGACTTTGAAATATATTGTTTAAAAAAATATATTATACTTTTCCAGAGAACAGTTACAAATATAGGTATATAAATATAATAAATATAGAGAACTCAGCTCTAAACAGTTACTGAGAAAGACTAGGCCACAAGAATGGGTATATTATAAGTCATGTTATATAATAGAACTACTAAGAAGCACTAAGGAGAAGTAAAGATTGTTAACTATGTTTGGATGTAAGCATTGAAATGATGTTTCAAGAGAACCAGAGCAAGGGAAGATATTAGAGAAGATAGTCATAAATATGTACGTGATTGTGGGAAGTAAAATAGATATTTAAAATATCCAAAGATTCACGTAGCAGTGCAGATGGCTGAACACCAGGTAGATAACTTCTCTTTGAAAACTTCCTAACCAATAAAAAGAGTTATTAACACTGTAAGATCTAGGTTCTTTAAAGAAAAGAGATCAGAACAAATTTCCACCTATGTAACAGAGTTAGGGTGCAATATGAGTGCTTTCAGCACTCATTGCAGAGTGGTTCTGCGGGGTAAGGAGAACGGTCGTAGCTTAGTGACCTGTCTCTTTACTGATGTTTCAAAAATACTAGATATTCTGTTTTTACTTATAGTTTTGTAACTCTCCTATTTGAAATAGAGGAATTAAAAATAGAATGCTTTGCTTTCAGTGTGTAAATGTCAGCTTATCTGCTTATTTCAGAGAAAAAAGAATGAAATGAAAAGAACTTTCATGACAGAAGGAATGAATGGGTAGATATTCAGACTTGGGAAATGCATAAATGCTCTCAACAACCTCCACAGAAGTGTTGGTACTGTGCAATTTGAAAACTGTGAAATATTTAGTTGTCCAAATACTGAATTAGAAGTCTAATTGGAAATCTTGAGCCCCAAAATGTTCAATTTCATTTTTAGAGCTCAACCTACGTCTATAAACCTACTTTTGCCTGCTTTACCTCCAGACTTCATTCTAGTAAGGCATATATCTCTTGTGCATCTTTGTCACACCTGCCAAACTTGGGTGAATTTCACAGTACCCTGACAGCATTTGATCCCTGCCTTCCGCAGCTAAACCAAATCCTAGATGTCTTCTGACAGCTAGACAGCTAATATCCGCCTAGGTGTAAAGGCCTGCATTTAAACACAGTTGAGTCAAGTGTGTGTAGTTTATTGAGTGCCATGATACACTCTTCTTTTTTGTCTCTCCCTGTAGAAAAAGTACAGAAGCAGAGGTACTGTTTGAAGTAGAAGTAGTAGTCAACTGAATTATTCTGTAGGCTTGTTTGTTATACTGACAACTCTGATAAGAACTCTGTGCTATAGTGTGGGTATCTACTCACACTTTAACATTTAAATTTAGGTGTTTTAACCTTGATTTGCATCCCACCTGTAGATATCAGAAAATTGTGTACTAAGATAAATGTCTTAAGTTTTCATTTAAAGACAGAGCTGTGAAAGAGCCTGTTTTCTTTAAGATCCTATCTATCTCACACAGTGGAGCCATGGCCTCTCTTGACTGTTTTTGTTAGAATACAAATATGCAGTATCAAAATGTTCCAAGGCTGCGTAGTGTTATCATTATACTTCCTTATTCATCAGCACCTATGCCAAGGAAACATAATGGTAAATGTACATTTAAGTAGCTCTGAATTCATGGAACATTTAGGATAGTAAAAACCTCCAAATGAATAATGGCTTCACGCAGGGAGCTTTTGCATCCTAAATTGCTCAATGGTTGAGCTTTAAAATAGCTTGGGTTGCTTTTAGTTATTCTTCAGGCACTGCAGAAAAGGCAGCAGATTGCAAAAGGAGTCGTATAAGGAGTGAATGTAGCATGGTAGTAGTTGGAAAGAGTAGTGAGAGCTGTTTCCTCCTGGGAGCCATTGTAAAGGGAGAAAGGAAACAATTTTCCTGCCTTCAGATATTTACAAATGCAATTGAATTTTTGTTAAGCCATATTTTTACACTTTTACTTTTAAAACATTTTCAGAAATTTTCCTGACCTTGCCTACATAATTCAGCCCTTATAATATGTTCTGATGAAGAAAATCAATATGCAGCGCCTGTGGGTATCATTTTCTTGCCGAATACATATTTTAATGTTAGCATAGGTAAAAAACATCTTCAACTTAACACAGATCTTGCAAAAACAAAGTTTGCTCTGAACTGCATATTTAATGTGTAATATATGGCAACTATCTTTAATATATGGCAAGTATAAAATTCATCCTGGACATGAGCTTCCTATTGCAAGTACAGGAAACAGGCTAAATACTAGATCAAAGACAGAATATAGTTTTGCTTATGGGCTTCTTATTTAGCATATACTTTAGCAATATTGCATTATTGCATTATTTATTTATTTATTTTAAGATATAAGAATTAGGCTTTTTTTAATCTAATCAGTATTAAGGAATTATAAAAGCTGGCATATTAAATTTAAAGACAGCAGTAGTTAAACCAAATCTCACTTCTTAGATGCATGATAAAATCAGAGAGAAACTATATCATCACTGGATCAGAGATTTTATTATTATTATTATTATTATTATTTCCATTATATTCAGTTTAGGACTTTCTGAATCACACTTTCAGTATCAGAAAGATACTGAAAGTATCTTACTCTTTTTTTGGTCTTATGATATTGCTTTATAAATTTATATTAAACCTATTGTTTCTAGCGTTATATGAAATGGTTAACTAACTTCTCTGTTAAGCTTCTGCACAACATTTGCGTTCTTATTGAACTTTCTTTCCCTCATATGTCAATATTCTATTCTTCAGATTGGAAAAATGCTTGTCTATATAGTTTCTGCTACTATAGATAATAAACCATGTATCTAATTAATCTTGTGCAGTATCCTAAGCTTTGTTTGTTCTAGTAATACAGTTTAATTAGATATTTTGTTTTAAAAGAACCAAGATTCTGCAGAATCAATCTTAGTATTTTCTTTCTGTCTTTCAAATAGAATTCCTTTATCAAATTTTATAATACTACATAACCAGGGCCAGAATTAACAAAATCACTTCCATATAAGTTTAAGAGGTGGTATGATTTGGTGGTATGCACCAGTCATAGCTCAGAAAACTACTTGCAGCAGACACTTTATTTGGTTAATTTACTATCCTTTTCTGCTTGGGCATTGTCTTTGAACAAGATTGTTTTTTAAGAATCTGTTTGCAGTACAAAATTATTAATCAGATAACAAGAAAACATAATTCAGCCTCTAGATTATATGTGAATAATTTGCAAAAAGTATTGTTTCACATATTTACTCTTAGTTTTACCATTCATGCATTGTAATTTTTCTTCAAAACTGGGTAATGCTGCTTTCCATTAAGTAAGGCAAAACACTGAGAATATGAATTGGGTAATAACATTAAAAACATATGAAATATAAAATTCATGAGTTTGAGAAAATTTTTTTTGTTGCAGATGATAGATGGAAAAACAGATACTTATTTTTATTTCTGCATTTTGAGGTTTATTTATTGATGTTTTTATTTGTGTGGGTTTTCTTAGGTTATATTCAGTTGGAGGTCGAGATGGAAGTTCCTGCTTGAGTTCAATGGAGTATTATGATCCTCACACAAATAAATGGAATATGTGTGCTCCAATGTGCAAGAGAAGAGGAGGTGTGGGAGTGGCTACATGTGATGGATTTCTTTATGCAGTTGGAGGCCATGATGCTCCTGCTTCTAACCATTGCTCCCGCCTCCTGGACTATGTAGAAAGGTATTCAATTTGTGTTTTATGGTCCAAGCATTTTTTTGGGAGGGAGGGGGTAAAGGAAGGGAGGAGTGCATACAAGATGAAGTCCAAAAACATAATTTTCTCAGTGAAATTATGGTGAAATCAAACTAATGTTTGCCAGTGAATGGAAATGAATGAAATACTTATTTCCTATGTGCTTGAAAAATTCCTAGATATTTGTAGAAAAAAATGGGGATTATTTTCTTTTCTACTTTTTCACATTACTGTTATAATATATTATATTGTATTACATTGTATTATATTATATTATATATTATAATGAAACAATCTTTTCATGTCTCCTTTAAGAAGGTAGTAGATCTTGCAGAACCATAAACTAAATACTGCAGAGAAAAAAAAAATCATTATTGAAACAATTTTATAATACCAAGTTATGTTTAAATGTTTTAGCAGATTTTAAACTATAGATGATCAAGGAAGAAAAATATAACTGCTTATGTGATATGCATTTTCAGCACACTACAGTACTTCATGCACCAGCAATACCCTAAATTTTGCAAATGTGTATTCTGTAAATCAGGAATGCCTAGTAGGGCACAAGGACACAGTTGCAGTCATTATAATGGGCAATTTGAGGATGCTATTCAAATGTGTTTTGAAGGCTGGGCTTTCTGCTTTTGAGGATTTAAAACACAAGAAAGAGGAATATATCTCCAAATACGTACAGGTCGCAAAGTTAAAAGTATTAAAAAAAAAAAAAAAAACTAGACGTGCAATAGAAGTTTGCCGAGGACCACTACTGCGAGACGGAATGAACGACACTTCAATGTGAAGCAGATTCAATTCGCTTTACTTGTGAAT
>JAWLRI010000839.1:269469-288119 GCA_034781795.1 Crypturellus tataupa | reverse complement strand
CACTATCTTCTTTAGCTCAGCTCTTTGTAGTCGCTTCCCGTGGGAAGGCCTCCGTCCCTTAGATATGTCCCCAACAGAAGTTAGTTACTGGGACTGAATATTTACTGGAGCTATAAAACTTTTATTAAATGACAATAGTAGCTTCTGGTGAATTTTGTTTTAGCCTTTACAAGTGTCCCAACATATAATCCTTAAGTTATGATTTAAGCTCCTTTAAGGAATATTATTTAGATTCTTTCCCCTCTTCCAACCAGAGAAAGTTGCAAAACAGATCACAGATTGCAAAATACCTTAAATTTCCATGTCTCCAACCAATTAAAATTTCATTAGACAAATCATAGGTCCTCTTTACTTATATGATCTGATATCTTGGGAAATAAATATTCATATTAAGACTACTAATGACAGAATTTCTGCAATAGAAATCTTCCAAACTACTACTACTGCTTACTAGTACTTATAAGAGACCTTTTATTCTTTCTCATTGTTATGTGTCTGACCACTTTGGTGGCAGACATAATTTTTGTACTTCTTAAGAGAATCGTAACATGCAGTTAAACTTCATGGGCTTATTTTATGTAATAGTATATGAATGTTAGTGTATATAGTGTTTCTCAAGCAGTTAATTGTGCACTGACAGCAAAAAAAGGTGATAAATATGGTTGATGAGCTTTTCAGAGTAAAGAAATGAAACTAACAGATCAGAACTTGTAAGCCTATTAGCTTGCTTAGGATAGGTGAGAATTAAATCATGGAATCCATTAAGACATGAACAATCCCTTATAGCCCTCCCAGTGTTAAGAATATAATATTGCTCGACTGTGATTCAGCATGTCTATTTTTATATTCAAAGATAATAGATTATTTTCCAAAAATAAAAACACCATAGTGACTTAGAAACCAAGGACTAGTGGATATTAGCAAAGTCCATTATTTTAAGCTATTTTAAACAACTCTGAATCATGGAGCCATAGAATCATTATGTTTAGAAAATATATTTAAGATCAAGTCTAACCATAAATCCTTCAACACCCTGCCTGCTAAATCATGCCCCTAAGTGCCTCATCCTCACACTTGTTGAACACTTCCAGGGATGAGGACTCCACCACTTACCTAGGCAGCCTGTTCCACTCTTTCCATTTAGAAATTTTTCCTAATATCTAACCTGAACCTTCCCTGGTGCAACTTGAGGCCATTTCCTCTTGTCCTGTTGGTAGGTATTTTGCAGAAGAGATCCACTCTCACCTCATTACAATCTCCTTTGAGACCAAATAACCCGAGCTCTCCCAAGGAGAGATGCTCTTCATAAGGTCTCTGCTCCAACCTCATCACCAACTTTGTTACCCTTCTTTGGACATACTCCAGCACCTTTATCTTTTTCTTATAGTGAGGGGCCCAAAAGTGAACACAGTATTGGAGATGAAGCCTCATCAGCACCAAGTACAGGACGAGGATCACTTCCCTGCACCTGCGGGCTACACTGTTCCTGATATAAGCCAGTAGACCCTTGGCTTTCTTGGCCACCTACATGCACTGCTGGCTCATGTTCAGTCGAGTGTTGACCAGCACCTCCAGATCCTTTTCTGCCACATAGCTCTCCAGCCACTCTGCCCCAAGCCTGTAGTGCTGCATGGGGTTGTTGTGACCAAAGTGCAGGACCTGGCACTTGTTGAACATCATACAGTTGGTTTCCACCCATCAATCCAGCCTGTCCAGATTCCTAGGCAGAGCCATCCTACCCTCAAGCAGATCAACTCTTCCTCCCATCTTAGGGTCATCTGCAAATTTCTTGAGAGGTGCATTCAATCCACTCATCCAGATCATCGATAAAGATATTAAGAGGACCAACCCCAACACTGACTCCTGAACATTGCTCATGAACAGTCTCCAGCTGGATTTACCTCCATTCACCTCCACTCCATCACCACCACTCTCTGGGCCCAGCCATCCAGACAGTTCTTCACTCAACGAGTTCTTCACCCATCTTTCTAAGCCATGAGCTGCCAGGTTTTCCTGTGGTTCTCCTTTGACTGTGTCAAAGGCTTTACTGAAGGCTCAGCAGACCACATCCACAACTTTTACCTCCCCACTAGGAGGGTCACCTGGTCATAAAAGGAGATCAAGTTGGTAAGGCAGGACCTGCCTTTCATAAACCCATGTTGGCTGAACCTGATCCCATGTTGTCACAAACATGCTGTGTGATGAGCCTTAAGATGATCTGCTCCAAAACTTTCTCTGATACCAAGATCAGGCTGGCAGGCCTGTAGTTCTCTGGATCCTCCATCCATTCCTTCTTGTAGATGGGTGTCACATTTGCAAGTTTCACCCTGGAACCTCCCCTACTGACCCCAGCTGATAGATGATGAAGATCTGCTTGGCAAGCACTTCCACCAGCTTCCTCAGAACCCTTGGATGGATCACATCTGGCCCCATAGACTGTGAGTGTCCAAGTGGAATAACAGGTCACTGACTGTTTCCTCTGGGATTATGGAGGGCTTATTCTGGGGGGAGGACACTCTTACGCTGTCTTCCAGCTCAGGGGAGCCAGTACCTTGAGCATAAGTGATCTGGGTGTTAAAGACTGAGGCTGAGACTTGGTGAAAATGTTCTCTGTCACACCCAATAAAGACAGAGGCCCTCCTCTTCTTGTTAATGTATTTGTAAAAACATTTTTGTTGTCTTTTACAGCAGTGGCCAGATTGTGTTCCATCAGAGCTTTCACCTTTCTAATTTCCTCCCTGCACACCCTAGCAGCTTCCTTGTAGTCTTCCTGAGTTGCCCGTCCCTTCTTCCAAAGGTGGTAAACTCTCTTATTTTTCCTGGAGCTTCAGCAATAGTTCCTTGTTCCTTAGGAGGGTCTTCTTCCCGTCCAGCTCATTTTTCAGCACACAGGAATGGCCTTTTTTTTTTTGGCAGAAAGTTTTACTTTCTGCCAGAAAGTTTTCTTTACTTTCTGCCAATAGCAGATGTCAAATGGCATCAGACTTTTTTTAACTATGTCTCCTTTCTGCCTCGAGAGCAAAACTTTTTTTATCTTTGTTACTTCAATCATTTTGTCATTCCGATAGAGCTTGCAGGGATGTGCTTTATTCAAATACGAGTTTTCTACTGAAATTTTGACAAATTATATAAAGCAGCAATCTTTATCAAGCATAGCTCCAAAGGTGCCATTTATTGAAAAAATAAGCAACTGATTTATATTTTTTCACCCTCTTCTCACCTTGATGATTTCAAATTGATTTCTTTCCACATTCAGTAACTTTTTTTGTTACTTTTTACACCCTAGAGCATATCTTCTTATTATCAAGATGAAATACACAGATAGTATTTAGCTCAATAAAGAATATAAGGAAACTCAGATATTTTCCTGGGAATTACAAAAAACAAGCTCTTGTGTAGTTCTATTTTGTTGATCATATTGTGTAGTAAGCATTTTATTTAGCCCCTGGTTATGTAGTAAGCATTTTATTTAGCCCCTGGTTATCTATTTATTTAAAATAAATGAAAGAAAGAAAAGAAAGTCCACAAATGTCATTTATATTTACTTTGTCTACTTTTGCAGCTCTTCACCTTGGCCCTTGCAATTCAAGGGTGCTGTATCAAAAATCCTGTTAAAGTTATTGCCTTAGGCAAGTGAAGATACGACACATATTACTAAAGCAGGTTGTGAAAGTATTTTGTCTAAAGCAGTATGCTTCTCCATTCAAAATGAACATTTTGAGGTGCTTTTATTACATGTGCATTTCACTTTCATGCATTCAGAAAAGTCTCTATCAAGTCTTAATAGACATTTCTAATAATTCTAAATATTAATTATAATTATATAATTATGCAATTATATCACTTGTAAAGGAAAGATAGTAAAATGAAACAATGAAAATGAATAAGGAAGAAGGTAAAATGAACATCATTGTCATTTTACTGACATTCTAGATATAAGAAGTCGAACACGGCATCTTGGAACCGCACCTTCCAAGAAGTTCCAATAAAGCCAGTAAGAAAAGTAACTAGTGGATGAGTAAAATTTTTTTTCCTGATATTTATTTATCTGTCCAGAACAATTTAACCAAGGTTAGATTAAAGACAAGCAATTCTGTTACTGCTTAGTTAGAAGGTCATTATTATGAGTGAAAAAGCAGTTATAGGAAGAAAAATGCTAAAATATTACTGTTGAAATATTTATTTTTTAAAAAATCACAATGTCAAATATAATGCAGAATATCTAACAATATTCATAGAATTTGCTTATTGAAAAGCTGAATAACTGAAATAAAGGCATGTAAACTATCATACTTTAGTAGTAAAAATCCTAGAATTTGAGCAGATTTATATCTACTTTCCATAATATTATCAACTTCTGGTTAAGAAATATCAAACTACAGGAACACATAAGGACAGAACTCAGCTATCCAAAGAAATAAGTTTATAGCTAATGCTGTAATGCTATAATGCTGAAGCGTGGAAGAAAGTGGTTTGATACCTAATTTTACAATACAGTAGTTAAAGGACTTGTACAAGAATAAAGAAGTTGGCTTCAATGTTTCTCAGCCTGAGGTAACTGAGAAGCACTTCTCAAGTCTCAAGAGTATGTCAATTATAAGGTTACAGACACAGAAAGATGTGCAGAGGGAACTTATTCTCCATATACTCTGAAGCAGCAAAAAAACATCTTGCAGAAAGTTAAAAGATTCATGAGTGAAAGAGAGGACAGGAATGCAAGACAGAGCATGATTTATAGATTACTGCATTGGCTTTTTGCTGGATTTTGCTCTAAGGGCTGTTGCTGTATAATATAAAGTGGCTATGTAATTAAAAATATGGGTTCTTGTAGCAAGCACTTGAACCCAGTTCTTCATTCAGATGAAAGCTATTCAGTCTTTATTTCTTGATTTTCTTCTCCGTGAGTAAACTAATAGTAATTATTTGCTGCATTACAGAGTCAATTTTAAAACATGGGAGAGGGTCCTCATCTGAGTAGACTATAGTCTGTTGTTCAGGGCAATCTTCTACAAGCTGGCAAATGTCATTTGAACCCCTTGAGAACATGTTTGGAGCTAGAGTTCCCACATTTCTATGTTTATATAGAGAGGCAATGTAAATAGAAATATTGGAGTATGGGAGAGTAGCATGATGTCAGATGTACCATTTGCTTAGTACTAGCTCTTAACTAGTTTTAGCAGTTCAAGATGCCACTTTTTTCATTCCTTCTCTGAAACAATAACAACTTCAGTACACTGTTAGGGAAAGCTAAATACCTAACAGGATTTTAGATTTCTCTTGGGGAAGCATCTAAAAATAAAGTATTAGGAAAGTTAATCTTGAGAGGGAGTTGAGTGGGAGGAGTACCTAGCTCAAGTTCTGATTTAAATGTACAAAATGCCAAACATTTTCTGGAGAGAGGGAGAAAGAAATAGAATTGATGTTTTTAAATCAACACTTCTTTAAATTACAATATCACAAATGAATGGCAGACACGGAATAATAACTGAGTGAAAGTTAAGAACAAAGCAAACAAGGCAGAGTGTAACACTGGCTATAGTTATATTTGTAGGTACATCCATTCATAGGCAGAAGTCTGGAATCAAGTGATAGAAAGTGATTTCTGTCTGTACCTTAATTCTAGCTTCCTCCTCTTAAACAAGTTATTTTTTTCCACAGTTGTTTTTGGTTCTAAGTCTCTCCTTAGCTCCCCAAGATGTTCTTCAAAAATAATGAATTACAATAATATTTCTTTTAATTCAAAGAATCTGAAAAATCTTGTTTTTTTTTACTGCAGCAAACCAAAGTAATGATCTTTGGTCTTACAGCATGAAAATGAGGCTATGTATTATATTGTCCTGAGGAACGTGGGATCATTTGGAGTTGTTTAAAGGTGAAAAGCCAGTTAAGTTTTACCGTTATAGCTTCTGTCCTGCTCTCCTTCCTAGAAGCTCCTGTAGGATTGTGTTTTTAAGTTACTGTAGATCAATTTAGGATGAGGTATCTGGAAATCTGTTTTTGTTTTGTTTAATTTTTCAACACTAACCAATGGGAATACTAGTAAACAAGAAAACAACTTTCTTACAAGTACCAGTTGAGTACAGGTAGTTTGAAAAGTGGTACATTAAGACGTGTTGTCAATAGTGGTTTTAATAACAAATTTTAGATCTTTGTAAATTCTGGATAGTGACCAGGGGAAAAAAAAAAAAAAAAAGAGCAGACAGCTCCAAGAAGTAAAAGAGTAAAGAAGTCTGAATTTGTTGATTGCAACAAAGTCTGTCTGGGATCGTGGGAACTATGTGGGCTGGCATTCCCATATGATAGCATGATTCCTTGTGGGGTGCTCTGCACATTGTCTATTCATGGGGGCATCACTTTATCACAAAACACTCCAACTAGGGACTTGTCCATTGTATACTTTTCTTATGTTACTTTTGGTACAGTAGCTGAGTGAGTAGCTCATCTGAGGAGTACTCAGACACTATGATAATATACTCTGATAAATACTGTGATACATGCTGTCGTGCAATATTCTCTTTTGGTAACATTAGTCATCTGAAAATGAGATATCAAGTTTAAACTAATGCTCCAGATATCCTGAACAACCAATTGACAGGTATCATCAGAAGATAATGCGGTTTTAATTGGCAATAGCTGTTGAATATAAATAGAATGAATTCGCCTCTGAAACTAATTGATATTAAAATTTAAATTGACAACTTAGACTAAGTATTTACTTTCTAAATAGGTGCCATTACATAAGGAGAATTTTACCTTTTAGTTTCAAAAGTTCTGTAATGATTAACATCTTACTGCAAAAGATCACACAAATATGAAAACAGTGCTGTTCTCTTTACTTGAACAAGTAGCAGGAGGAGAATTCAACTCTAAAACAATCAAAATTACCCATGAAACCCTTAAGAAGATTTTCTTGCTGAGAGTATAGTGTAATACAATTTTAGAAATTAATGTATAGTCTCATTTTAGAAAGAATATTTTTATTAACAAAAATATCCTATCCTACATGTATGTACATATATATATATCCAAACTGTGATTTATGGCCCCCCTTTATATTTCATTTTATGGCACTTTGTATGATGAACTATCTATTAATTTCTGAAATGTAAGCAAGAATTCATTATCAACATAAAGAAGTTTAGTTAAGGAACGCAATAAATCTATATGTTTTCTTTCCGTTGTTAAAAAAATATTTTGAATAGAGTTCTCATGGTTTTTTTTCTCTCTCGAAGACAGACCATAATTCAAATAAGGATCATAATAAATCATTTGTCTTCTCACTGTACAATCCGTTCTCTCTCTTCTTATGCAGGTACGACCCTAAAACTGACACGTGGACAATGGTGGCTCCACTGAGTATGCCTCGAGATGCTGTTGGTGTGTGTCTCCTTGGGGACAAACTATATGCGGTGGGTGGATACGATGGTCAAACATACCTGAACACTATGGAATCATATGATCCTCAAACTAATGAATGGACACAGGTAAAGTATTTTTTTTTTTTTAATCTTTCCTCATGCAGATGAAATGTCACAAAAAATTGTTGAAATAGATTTGGGATTTTAATTGGTGACCAAACTTTTCTGAGGATTCCTCATATGATTTTTCAGTTAATTTGGTATTCTACTTCCTTCTTTTAGACTGACACTTTGGAATTATAGCCTACCTACGTATTCTAAATGAACTATGTGCTAGTTTGACGTTATTAATAGGTAGAAAGGAAATTGTGGTATAGGGAGAGAGAGAGGTGGTCAGTTTGTGGAAGGAATATATTTTATTATGTCTGAGTAGTGCTTGAAAAGAGTTGCAGTCAAATAAGAAACCTTAAAAAGAAATAGCAATTTATTCTTTTTTTCTTTCCTTTGTTTTATGCTTTGTGTGTGTGTGTGTGTGTGCCTAGTTCTATCTTAAGACTTTCTGGAAAGTTTTATTTGATTGTTATAGATGTTTTCATTGGAATTAGTCACCCTGAATTCCCTTTAAAGTCACTGGTAAAAATTACACACTTCAAAATATGATCTCATCCTAAAATAAAAATTTTAAAAATTCTGAATGGATTACACCTCATAAATCCCTGTTTCTCTTAAGGCAGTTTGTATTGTCAGTTTTAAATGTAAGATTTAATTATATCATATACCATGTGAAGTTAGTGAAAAAGTGCCCTTTTTTTATTTTTGGTAATTAAATGTCAAGAAATAGTTTTTATGACATTCTGTAGAAATTGGGAAATCCATATAAGAAGTTTATTTTCCAAAATACATTAGTCCGCATAAACAACATGACTAAGTACATTTGGACACCAATCAGAGAGTTAGGTAATATGCAATACCTCTGTTTCAAACTGACACTTCCACACCACTGGGTATAATACTGCAAGATCCCTGAGTAAATGGAAATTTGTCAAGTTGCTCTAGACAAGTTCTGTTAGCTGACAGAGGACAGCTGACACAGGAACTGAAAAGTATTTAGAATAAATAATAACCCACAAAAAAGCTTAGATATACATTAATGTAATTTAAAGTATTATTTACAGAAAGCAAATTAAAATTTCCCTCAGGGTAAGCAGCTTGTTCTCTTTTCAAAGAATTCAAAATTGATAAAGATATTTCTCCACTAATCCTCTAGGAAGCTAAAGATATAAAATTCCTTGTGACTCAGCCTCTGCTAGACTGAACTGTATCTTACTTCACAATGAAGTATGTATTGGATAAAGATTAAAAAAAAATAGGGATGAAACTAAGATTTTGAGGATCTTGAGGAATGCCACAGGGAAACAGACTGATCTCCGAGTTAATAAGCTGTTGATTAATAAATTGTTGATAAATCGCTGATTATTCCCATTAGTGTGACTTAAAGATCACAGTCCATGTCTTGACTTCTGATATTGCATTGTAGATTCATCTTTTATAGATGCAATAAGTAGGTAATATGAAACAAAAGATACAACAACAATTGCTAAAAAGCTGAGTTAAACCTTTTACACCATGCATTGAAATGTCACCCAGGGTCATGGTATTTGGATAACTCTTGAGCCTTGGTACTTCTCCCAAAAGGCCTTTTTACTGATAGATATGCCCTGCCTGTTCAATGAGGGAAAATGAAGGACAAAACCATGGCTTCTAGCATCAGCATTTTACTTTTGAACACTTAATTATGCAGGTATTCATTTACCCATGCTTTGCACTTCATCCTTAGCATGTTAGGTAGTGTTTTAATAGTTACAGTTCTAAGTGAACATATGAAAGAAGACAGTATAAGTGTAATAATGCTCTTCGTTATCCACTCATGAAAAGCAGGGATAATGCCTACACTTCTCATGGATTGAAATTTTGGTAGATCAGCAGGGTACAACAATAATATTATGAAAAAACATTTTAAGGGTAATTTCCCTGTTACACACTATGCCTGCAATTTTGCTATTTTTTTCTTTTTTTATTTTATTTTGCTGCAGGTAAGAACTATCAAAAAGAATTTTAAATAAAAATGTTACAATATTTTTTTAAAAAATAGAAAACTCTGCAACTACTTTTTTTCCTGACTTTTGCATTCCTCTCTGCCATCATTTTCTTTTACTCTTTTTTTTAAAAAAGCGTTTCTGTAGGAAAATTCTTACTTCTCCTTTGATGCCTAACAATACATCAAAGGCTGACATAAGGTAATGAGTCAGAAAAGCATAGTCTTGCAGTTGAACTGTAGCACCAATACCCAGAAGTTAATTTCTTTCTCGCTTGTGACAGACTTCCTCTGTGACTTAGAACAAAATTGTTATATGCTAGATCTTCATTTGTAAAATTAAACTATAAACTTTTATTTTTCTCCCTGCATTTCGGATATTTTTCTTTTTAACTAGAAACTAGATTTTATTTTTAACAAAAAACTAGATTTTGTGATATTATCTTATACTGAACACTGTTATAACTTTTTGGGTATTATATATGATTTAAGATCTCTATGCATTCAGGTGCAAATATATCTTAATAGGAAGAGCTAAGACCTAATACTTAGCTTCTCACATATTATTCTAAAATTCTAGTTAACATTTAATCATTGTGTAAGGATGGTGTTATTCAAAACTTTCAAACAGATAGGAGCGCACAGTATAGTAGAATTACTATTAATATTAGGATTCATCTTGACAACTTTATGGATAGGATTCACTGGGAGAGTAAGGGTGAGATTCAGCTCCAAATGAAAACATCTGCATTTGGATAGCTCTCCATCTTTGTCCTAGGTGACTAAACTATTTTCATATTCAATGTGTCATTTAAATGCTGTCAATTCATATTCTGTTAAGTTGCCCAGCACAAGTATCTATCATATTTGACACCTTAGGCTATCTCACTTCTCTTTCAACAGATTCTATCTTGTCAACCATAAAACAATATAAAATACTTAAAAATTTATTAAAAGTTATTCAGAGCAATTAAACTAAGTCCCACATTCCTAGGAATTTGTAATGTACTATGAAAGAGTATTCTCTTGCGCTACTTCTAACCAAACTTTCCAAGAATGGGATAGCAGCTTTTTTTTTGTCTGTTGTATTTTATTTTTAAATATTTTTAAAACTTGATATTTATTGTACAGATCTTCACTGAAACCTGTCACTTTTACACAAATTTCACAATTAAAAAGAATAATAGTACACCTGTCTAAAATTCCACTGAGAATATGTTCTATCAATAGGAACAAAATCCACATCCAATATACTATTAACTGGCAACAATTCTTCAATCATACTTTCTTCCTGTTCTCACATTTTCAACTGAAATATATATGTAAGTAATTTTAAAAGTGCTGCACTAGGATATTAGTGGATTGTATTTATTTTTAGCTTTTTTGTATTCCCATTAATTTTGACCATTCAAGAATAATGTTGATACCTCACTTCTTCCTTTTCTTGCATGACTTCTTTCTGTGCAGTTAATTCGTGTCTTTTTTTTTCTGCAGATGGCTTCCCTAAATATTGGAAGAGCTGGTGCCTGTGTTGTAGTCATTAAGCAACCATGACTTAGTCAGCACTGCTTAGGATTTTATTGACTGTGAAATGATTATTTTTCTATCAGACAACAAGAATGATAACTTCCTGAGAACTAGGATTTATGCAGTGAATACTCTGTTGATCACAAACTTTGAGAAGTTTGAAAATTAGACAGATTAAAGACTTATGCCCTATACAATCATAAAAACTGTTCACAGTCAGTGAACAAGAAAAAAATCAGTCTGTTATAGGAATAGATACGTGAATACACAGGAGCAAGTTCAGAAACTGCTTTCAGGAACGTATGCTGCAGAGCTGGATAATCAAAAGCACTGAAGGACGACACTACATAAGTACCAGGAGGGAATGGAAGAACGGTTTCATTGCTCTAAGAGATTCAACTGCAGAAACATCAAAGTACATTTAATAACTTTTGAACTGTAATTTTTAAAAGAGAAAAGTAGATGATATTATAGCATTTTTCTGTGAAGGTCTTGTCTTCAAATGGGCTATGGCCTTCTCACTTAGACATACAGATCAAGAGAAGAGAAATGATTCTTACTGAAGTGAAGAGGTAGTAATGTCTGAATATTCCTTTCACTTGTAATGATTAAGCTGTTGCTTTGCAGTCTGAAGAAAAGTAAAATTAAAATTAAATGAACAAAATAATTGTTTCACTCACTGCCTGTTGATGTTATATGTATTAGAAGTGAGTCTATCAATCAAAGGTGAAGCCTGAATATTTGCACAAAATATGCACAAGAAAGGCAAACCTTTTGCTGCACTGGAGCTTTGTTGAATATGTGGTAGTCAAAGAAGCAGTTTTGTAACTCTGTCTTAATTCTATATTCAGTTAAAGCATGTGGGCCCTGATCATATTGTTTAATGGATCTTTTGCGTGTTAGAAGCCTGTAAAGTTCTGGAAAACAGATCCTGTTACTTCATTGCACCATGTAACAGACAAACCATTGCCAGAAGATATCTTAGAACCTCTTTTAATCTAAATTGACAGTTCCTCATTACATTTCAAGAGGGATAAAAAAAATCTATTTTATTTTTTTCTGATGTTTGCACATACACAATGTTGCCTGATTATGGGTGCCAATTTACGATTTTTCATTTATGACAGACAAGTACTGCAAGTTAGGGATTCAGAATAGGTAGAGGTAAGGTAAAATTTGAACATTCAATCTAATAAATCTTATATAGTAAATATACTAGTGTCAGCTGTGCTTCCATTTTGGATTGATCATCTGTGGCAGTAATGATACATTGAGCTTTTGCCTTGGCCCTACAGTTGACATTACTGTTTTCTCTCTGCTCAGCTGAAGCACTTTGAATACTAAGACCATTAGTGGTATATGGTGTATTCCTCTTTCAGGAAGGTCAAAGCTCTGAAAAGAGGCATACCAAATGTTTTCTTTTCTTTAAAGCCTTGCTGACAAATCATGAAACATTTCATGGCCTTAATACAGCACTTGTCACTTAATACAGTCCTCTGTCACTGGCAGAGAAAATATTGGAAATATTTTAGTCTGTTGGCATTAGAAAGATTTGATTTCAAGAAGCCCTTTTAACAGCAGGACAGCAACATTCAGGGTGAGGGAGATCTTTGTTTTCTGATACTAACTACACCATATTCTAACACAAAAGTATACTGTTTTCTGTGTTTCTCTATACTAATTAGAAACCAGTTGCAAAATCTGCATTGTCTTATGATTATGAATGTAGTATAGTAGCTCTTTTTTCAAATAATCCCTTTGATTCACAATGTGAAAAACACAGCAGACTCAGATCTCCCATAAATATCATTAATTTCAGTTATAAAAAAAAAAAATCTTCTCAAATTGGTGCTTCTAAATTTTATAGTTTAACAGTCTAAATACATTTTGACATATTGCAATTTTCTGCCTTTCCAATTAATTTTTAACAATTAGAGATATTTTGCTCCCATAATATCCACCTAATCCATTAAGATGTCTTTGTTTTGCATTAGGCTGTGTTTCTGTATACTGAGGTTATAATCATTTTGTTCTTATTGCTTACATGTACAATTTTTATATGAACCAAAGAGTAAAAATAAGGTCTTTAATCATTTCAGACAATGTTCATGTTTCTCTGCTTTATGTCTCAAAAATGCCATTTATTTTGTTCTTTACTATTTATTTATTTATTTATTTTCTCCTTGATGGCTTTTATAGCTTTTTTTTTTTTTCCCCAACTGATGAGTTTGTACAGGTTTTTATAATAATAATAATAAAAAAGAGAGAGAGAGAACATTAGCATGATAAAGTGATGATTCCTATTTCAGGGTATTAACTGGTAATTGTTGTATGAATTTCTGTGGGAATTTCCTTTCTAATGAAGGGTCCAGTTTTATTGAGTTCAGTTTAGATTAGATTTTTATTCAAAAGAGAAATACTTGGATGGAGACAAAGAAAACCAGTCTATTGTCTTCCTTTAGTCTTCCTCCTCAACACTTTTCAAATCCACTGAGACAACGTAGCTCTGTACTAGTCAACTGTGTTGCAGATTTTTTTCTGCTTCCTTCCACTGATTTTTCAATAGTGAGGATAAAACATTTGCTACAACAATACTATTAGCTCTTCAGTAGAAATGCAGAAATTATATTTTCAGTAGAAATGTAGAAAAGTAGAAATGATACCTAAAAGACAAAATATGCTACTGACAATGAGGAGGGAATAGACTCATCAGTGTTATAGTTGCAGTGCTGTTAATGCTTATTAATACAATTAGAAATCATAGACTAAATTACATTTCTGCAAGTTTTTGACTGTTGTTAAGCTAAACAAACAAACAAAGACATTAAAATGGACTCGCTATATTCTAATGAATGAATCCTATTAATTTTAATACCACGGAAAATGCTAACTGGTTAAACTCCAAAAATATACTTTTCTAGAAAATGCTTGAGGCTCTACCAAGATAGGATTCAAATTGAAATTAATAGGATAACTCTGCAAGCAAAACAGATGAAAATAGATCTTTTGCTATGACTCAGAGGACAACATTTGTTATGTGCTTCTATCAATATTGAAGCACTACAAAAATATTTTACAAAACAAAGACTAATCTTGTGACCGTCTGCCATTGACCTTGTAGCTTGGACTCTTTTTAAAAATAATTACTATTTTTTCATATTTACAGTTTTTATTATCAACAGGGTGGAGGCTTGAAACATAGTATTAGTGAAGGGTCTACTTAGAATATATCATGAAATTGTCATTACTTTTATTCTCTTTTATTCTGGATATTTTGGGCCCAATTTAATTGTTAGTTTGCACATTCAAATTAAAGTCATATATAAGACAACAAGAAGATGCATTTAAGAATATTGTTGATTGTTTTTTAATTATATTCTGATATATATATTTGTGGTTTATGTCATTATAGTATTATTTAAAAGCAAAACTATGGAGTTTTGTTTGTATGTTTGTTTGTTTAAGATGACACATTTTTACTTATATATGGAACCTCTCAAAGCTTTAAGTCAGTTTAAGAATGCTTTCAGACAGTTGCCTGCCTCATAATGTTATCATGGTATCATTAGTTGATATATTGGAACTATTATGGCAAAGAGGAAGAAGATAATTTTCTTGAGTACCATTCCCTTCTATAGAGCATTACCATCAAATAACTGTTATATACAGAAGCACTCATAACAATTGTTTCAAGGAAGCTCTAAATAAGAATCATTTTTCATATTGTTTAGAAGGGCCAAAAAAATCCATTGGACATATTTACATAGTTTTTAATGACTTCAATAAAAATAAGTCGCAGATGAAGCAGACAGTATATAAGTTTTAATAGGTCTGACTTTGATGTGCGTGAGCAAATGCCAGAAGCAGTATGTATGGTGATTATCATGAAATACAAGTATTCCACAAGGGGAAAAAACCTTCTATAAGTATTTCCTTTTTGAGGGTACACAATTATTGTGCATAGCACACTGTGTGCCATTATCTATGATTTTACTTTAATTATTTAATTATCAATTAATAAATAAGGCATTTCTGCAAAGGGTTAAAACATACTCTTGTAACTATTCTTAAATGGCAAAAATAAAAATACATGAAAATTCCTGTACCATTATGAGAAACCTAAACATTTAACTATGTGCATGTGTGAATTTTCATGGTACCCGAGTAAGTGTAAAACTATTTAGTTATATCCATGGTGTGGAAGGCATCATATATTTTTTTTAATCTCCCATATACATATACATATACATATGTGTGTATATATATATATATATATGCATTCATGCTTTGTTTTATGTGTTAAAAATCCAACTATATATTCAATTTATATATAAGAAATTACCATTCATGCCTTCTTACTTTTCTTCCCATTCCACCACTACCAGTTGTTTTGGTATTGGAGATGCTAACTACCATTTTATCACAAAATTTTTTCTAATGAAACAGATGGCATAATAGCAGACCATGTTCCTTATCACTTATATTCAAAGAATTCAGTTCCTTACCATTCTATATTCAAAGAATGCATCATCAATGTTTTAAATTTTATACATGTAAAAAAGAAATGTAAATATTTTAAAATATATAAAAAAAATCTTCCAAGTGTGTACAGATTGTTCCTACTTTGCAAAGCAGTACAGTATGTCTGGTTATGCACAATTTTTTATGATCCCAATTATGAGGTCCAAACCTCTGGTAGGTGATGTGTATGTTTGTCAATATGTCTGATTGATTGTATGCATTTTTTTTCCAGTGCATAAGATGTTTGCATTTATATGATTGAAATACTGGACACAATATTTCCTATTTGAATCTGAAACTTCTGCATGGTATGCATAAATCAGAAATCAGAACCCCAAACTGTTCAAAGAACAACTTTCTAACCTCAGTAAAAGTTTAATTTAGAGGTATTTTTTTACTTGTTTGTTTATTTTTGTGCATTTGGATTTTTTGTTTGTTTGCTTGGTTTGTTTGTTTTTTACACAATTTAACTGCCTTTTGTATAATATTTATCAAAATAATACAATAGAACAATTGTGTGGAAAATAATACAGGTGAATAAAAATGGGGAATAAAAGTATCTCAGAAGATTAGGGAAACAGACTTAAATAGACTTTTGTTACTTGCAAGGAGACATTCTTTCAAATGATTATATTTTATTCCCAATAGAAGCAGTTAGATTTTATGGAAAAAATTTGGAACTAATCTTCTGACTCATATATTGAAATGCTGTTTGAAAGCAATCAGTTCTTGTATTTCTTTATAAAATTGGTGCTTTACTTTGTGCTTTCATTATGAAAGAAGAAAAATTCTTATTTATCCCATGACAATATTTAAAATCTCCATATTGAAAAACAATACCTGAAATGTACTTAGAAGTCAATAACTTATTACAGACTTTAAATTCTGAGAAATTTAAATGTTTTGAAATTTTTGCACCAAGAACAAGTGTTATGGTATACACTAGGTTATATAGGCTCATTGCCAAGAGAATCTCAACATATAACTGTTACTTCAGAAATTTTTCTGATGAAAATAGATTATTCATGCAATATATCTTCTCTAACTTAAATTAGAAAGTATAAATATTCAACAGGATACTTATTCTTCAGCCTTATTCTAAATCTGGTTATAAGATGTTCAGATTGGCATAACCTTACATTTCACTGCAAATTCCTTCATAGTTCTACTGGATAACACATGAGGATTAGATACATGTAGAGACAGAGAGACAACTCAAAATCCTTAAGCCAGCAAAACTTCTTTGATTTTCATAGGTGCAGAACTGAAAAAGTTTGAAATAAAATGATAAAGAAAATTACTAGCAAAGTTAAGAAATGCAGTGGCAGAGAAAAATATAGTTTGTAATTATTAAATTCTGAATTACTGGGAACTAATATCCACAGCTTGATTTTGAAGGTCTAGGGAGCCACTAGGTCTGTCATCCTCTAAGAATTTGAAAAGCAGTTGCAGCAGAACTATAAGAGACTTCTGTCACTCCATTTTTTTCCCCAGGTTTTCCTTAATGAGGGCAGAGTACTTCAGATTAAGGAGCATCTCTTGCAGAAGTCAAGTCCTCCTTACAATCAGGTCTTTGTACTGCACATAACCAGCCTTTTCCACTTAGCTAGGTTATATATAGTGTCCTTAGTGAATGCCTAATATTTTCTACAGAAGTCAGTGGAGAGCGCTGCATTTGAAGGTCTCAGGAAGGAGATCAGTTTCAAAAAGTGAGATATTCAAAAAGTGAGTTCAGTTGCCCCCACACAGACTATTGAGGCAAAAACCTGTCAAAACCCTTTTTTTTTTTTCCAAAAAGCTATGCCAGAAACTCCTTTCAGAGCATATCTGCCAAAATCGGCTGTATGTTTAACCCTTAAGCAATCTCCCTGCTCTGAAATGAAGCATTGTGCAGATCTTCAGAGAGTGGGTAGTTCTGCGCTTCCAAATGACATGCAAAAGGTGTAAAAGATAAATCTGCATCAATCTGTACAGAGAAGATTTATTCAGGAAGTTGTAGCTGCAGCTCCTTATTACCTAAGTTTAGAAATTTAGATACCCAGGTGGATTTCAGAGTTGCGGGGGCGGTCTAACCTAGTCAATTAAAATTTAGAAATTTTAAGGAGAGTAAAGCAGGTTTCCTTAGGAAAATTAAATTCTTGATATTGCCCAAACCGATAAGAATAAGTTATTCCAGGCCTTTCTATAGTCACTGGAGAGAAACAGGCAGCTCTTACTTGAAGGTTCATCTCATCTGAATACAGTCACACAATGTAAGTCAGATGACTTCCCCTCTGGGGATATGCAGTTCTCTACTTTGACTAACAAAGGTGCCAGCATGACTAATCCAGATTCAGGCACCCAAATTAGTAAAAATCCCAGCAATGAAGTGTGAAAAGGTACCAGGTAGTATGACTTGCCTAAAATTGTAAGTCTGCTTCACTTTACTTTAGAGGACATCCATGTTATCGATTCCCATCTGAATGGCTACATCATCATGCATACTCCTTACAAGTACTATCTGTACTGACATAATTTAAGAAATATTTTTATTTTTATAGACAACTTTTGAAATAATCTATTTTGTTGCTATGGTTGGTAAATTATTTTGTTGCTTTTATGTAACATTATAAGATTATTCTTATGTTTACAATCTTTTTTGTGCTCTTAGTCTAAAAGAACTACATTCAAAGACTGTAAATTTTAAATGCTAAGCATTCTGAAAATTATAGACCATTTATTTTGCTCTCTAAATTTGAGTGCTTACTTTTCAAAATTGTGATTATATTTTCATTTATATTTTAAGTTTCTATTCATTAAGTTTCTACTCATTAAGTTTATAATTCATTTTTATTTTATTTATGTATTTAATTAGATTTTTTTCATATAGGGTGTGAAACTGCAGAAAAAAACAAATGGGAGAATTCTGATTTTATAATCAAATATTACATATTTTAAACGTATTTTCTATGACAGGAAACTAAGATATTTTAAAATATGTTTAAAATATTGATTTTGTTTAGATGACATTACAGAGTTGATTTAGAGTTATCAACAAAATAATAAACAACATGAAACTAGGATCTTCATGAATCTGACTTGCTTGACTGCAAGCTTCCCTTCCCTTCCCTTCCCTTCCCTTCCCTTCCCTTCCCTTCCCTTCCCTTCCC
>JAWLRI010000839.1:227975-265103 GCA_034781795.1 Crypturellus tataupa | reverse complement strand
GAGGGCCTAACTTGTGCTAAGAGCCTAAGTTACTTATGCTAAGAGCCTAGGGCCTAACTTATGCTAAGAGCCTAAGTTACTTAAATCCAAAGGCCTTGGTTGTTCACACAGAATCCATGTCCCCGATCCTTACACCGTTCTGCAACAGGGTGGGCCACGATCACGTCAGCCCGGGTGGGAATGGGACGGCGCGCCCTTGCTGGGGATCGCAAGGCCCACGTCATCGGTCGCTGCGGTCCCCGTCACAGAGGGCCCTCGTCGTTGCTGTCACCTCCTGACTTGCCCGCCTTCAAGGACTAAAAAGAAAATGTGTTACATTAATGGTATTCTGCGCTTTCCGTTGACCTCCATTTTAACTTTTAATTATACTACATGCTTTAAGCTTGCAATTTGCACCTAAACTATGATTAGGGCATTGCATAGGATACAATATCCACATGACTGCAAATGTACCATTAGGCATCAAAGAATGAAAGGTTCATTGAGCAAGAGAAAGAGAGCATGAACACAAGTGTGAGACGGAATATGAGTTTCTAATCTATTAATCTGGGCATTCATCATATGAAATTTCTGGGTTTTGGTTCTGTATAAGATGTTTCACATATTACATTTTGTATTTTATGATCCTTTAACATTAAATGGTTATTTCCTCTCAGCTAATTTAGAGGACTCTCACTTGCATGCTAATTATTCTGGTACATTATATAAGTAGCTTAAATTCATGAGCCTAGGCTGTTGCAAATGCCTGTGAATATATTTACCTATCTAGACAGATGTGTTCATGCTCTATCTTAAAGCTTACTTAAAAGAAAATATGATGAGCCCCAAATTAAACATTTAACGTACAGAAGATTCATTATGAGAGTCTCTAAGGCATTCTAATACAATTCCACAAATTTGTGTTTGAACAGAGAATGGTCATATCTACACAATATATGTTACAAAAATGTATCTCTTATGATGTGTTTTGGTCTACATAATCACAGAATCACACATAGAATCACAGAATGGTCGAGGTTTGAAGGGCCTCTAGAGATCACCTAGTCCAACCCCCCTGCTCCAACAGGGACACCAAAACCTGCTATACTCTTAATTAATACAGATCATATTGGAGGTTCTTTTAGAAAATTCCCTGCTTCTTCTAATTGTGAATATTAAACAGCAAAAAAGTGGAATGGATTTCTTCTAGTCTCTTTAGGGTTGTGTTATTACAGATAGAAGATCTGAACAGTCTGACTTCAATCAGAGGCTTACTGACCGTGAACAAATCCACATCACACCCAAAATATATTAGCAGAACAAGTGACAAATGTAGTCAAAGGTCAAGTTGTGCTAAACCCCTTTTGATACAGACAGCACAGAGAATTTCTAGTAAAAAAAATCCCATTGCTATATAAGATGATTGCAATAGCAAACTCTATAATATGTCAAAAGCTTTCTTTATGAAGATGGGAAGGTGTTTGGAACTTTACTGTAATGTCACTATGATGAACAGTTTGCAATAAACTGGTGATATGAGTCTCAGCCTTAGAGATTCATGACATATTTTTAAAATATTATTTATAGAAGGATGTGTGTGTTTTCCATACAAATACTCTTTACACAAATATATAAGTAAGATTACATATAAGTGAAATAGTTTCAGAGGTAGTCCCACATGCTTGGCATAAGGATGCCTATGATAAACACACTGATTTTACGGCCAGACTCTTCACATAGTGTATGTTAATGAACAATATTCTTCTATGTCTATTTCTCATTTTTCTCACACTATTTATATATATGTCTATATAGACTACAAGATAAAGTCTTCTTTTAATTTTTATTTCATGAGTGTAAAATATTTGGAAAGTCTAAAAGGGAAATCTTAAATGAATGTGTTTTTGTTCCCAGAAAGATATAAAACCAAACACAGTACTTTTAAAATCATACTGAAGACACCCCCTAAACTCCAATTTTTGTTATTCTGGGAAAGACATAATAATGGCCTGGCACAAGAATTCATATAAAGTTCTCTCTTCTTGACCGTTGGTTGGTAAATTGACAGATTAACATCTAGTATAAAAATGTATTTCAGTTGTTTTACAGCTCTATATCTATTGAAGTGTATTAGAACACATTTAACTAAGACATGTATAAATCTAAGTGTCTTCTTCAGTAGGTTCTTCATAAGCTGCAATATTTTTAAAATGTCTCACTCAGTCTTTTAGGTCCACATATAGGGATCATATCACTGTTTAACTTGGCAACAGTTATGCAAAATCTATAGCTTTATAACCCACTTTTAAGAAGGTGAATTAAACTTGTAAATGGTTTATCTATTTATTTATATATGTCTATTCCCTGGGTTTATCTTTTATATAAAAACTAAAATTAACAATTTTGAAAAGACGATTTTAATTTTTTTTCTAACGCTGCTTGAGATGTGGTATGATCTATTTCACATAATCTTTGAAGATGAATAGACTCAGTCCAAGTCTATTCATTGAATATTAATAGTCTCAAGAACAACGGCATACACAAACTGAAAAATATGTCAATGATAAAACAGATTATAACTTAAGACAGATAAGACATGTTATAACTCATGAGAGACTTGGAGAAAACTAAATTGTGATAATTAAACTGAATTGTGCCAATACGTCTTTGAAAAGTTGCAGCCAAGTGAGGTAACTACTATATTAACATGTTTCTCAACATGGATACTTGATCTCCAGTTTTGATGTTTTCTTTACTTTACATGTTTTCTTCCACATTCTGCATGTGGAATACTTAATGCTCAGAAGAAACTGATTTTCATGGGAGAATAGAACAGAGGCAGACTACATTTTCTAATCAGAAATAGTGAAACCAGTGCAACTGCAGTTCAAGATTTCCCTGCAGCTCTCTCTCCATCTCGCTTCATTCCACATAAATTTCCTTCCCCTTACATTTTAATACTTTTGTCCTTCAGACGCTTTATCTCTGTATTCTCCTTTAACCATGAGTAAAAATTAAAGACAGTCCCTGTGAGTTCCTGATCATCCTGGGCATAGTCCTGGATATGAAATGTGGATTTAATGTTGCTGCAGTTCACTGAACATCTGAAAAGGAAAGATAAATGTTCCCTGCATAGACTACTCTGGTGACTTTGACATTGCTGGACATGCATTTCCCCAGTAGTGACATTCACTGAGGAGACAAAAGAAGGATTAAACATTATAATTGTACTTTGACAAGAACATATGACTTCTGGGATGGATTAATATTCCTGCAGAGGATTTTAGCACTGTGCTTGTTAATGCTTCCTCAAGAACCTTTATTCTGGATACTCTTTTCTTCTTCTTTTTTTTTTTTTTTTTTTTTTTTCTTTAACATTAAAATGATGCATGGAGTGTTCTGAACACATGTTTATCTCTATTCTGAGGAAAATATATTTGGTCAAACTCACAGAAAGTCACAGATTCTTATTCAAGGATTTCTTTAGAGATTTCACCCTAGGTGATCTCTTCTTCCAACTATAATCTAGGATAACCAAACCTTAACTTTCCCCAAGCATACAAGTCTGAGTTGTAGAAAAGGTACACTTCAATGGCTGGACTATGTAGTAGATCAGCAAAACCTTTCTGGGCATAATAATCTCTCTTTAGAACCTTTACAGGTGGTCAGATTCACACCTTCCAGTGTACCAACACTACCTTGAGTGATTAAAGGGGATCTCTGCCAAAGGGCAAAGTTTTCTTATCCTCCATCTCACTGTATCCTTTTGGTTGCCCACCATATCCTTGTGAAACAAATTTCTGCTTTTAGGCAAGGTTCATTGACTTTTTGAATTGCAACACACTCTATGCAGCCATACCTAGCTTCCCACATTCCTGGCCTCTCCCCGCTTCACCAGTGCCTCTGATGTATAAACTTCTGTTTCATAATAAAAATGTCCCTATTTCTTCTTTCCTTGGCCTGAGAAACATGTATTCCTCAAGTGTACTAAATGACTTGCAGAGAAAGAGCAAGATGCCTCTCTGATCATGTTATTCTGTTAAATGAAAATCATGAGAACTGTCTGCCATATCAATACTGAAAGAGTGCTCAAATTTCTAGAGAAAAGCAAATAAGATTAATGCTCAGAAGACTAACAATACTTTTAGAAATTTCATGGAAGCAAGTAATGTATTCTATCTCAATATGAAAAGTATTATCAGCAGTTTGCATATCCTCACTAGTACCTACCAGTATTAGAATCAGAATTAGAACCAAATCATAGATCCTGAAAGACCTATCTCTGTCTCCCATTGACTTCAATTTGATGATTTTCTCTTTTCTGTCTTGCCCATTTTTATATTGAATTTGAATGGGATTTGGTACCAAATCACCTAAATTCAGGATCTATTTGCATTAGTTAAAAACTTATTTTAGTTGAGATTAATTAGAACCTTATTTGACCTGTTCATATCTAAGCCCATGCAAGTTCTGTGTAACCTTACAATTATGTCCCTTTGGACAGACTGCACAGAGCATTTCATAAGTTTCAGATTCCTGGAGGAAATATAAAGATTAAAAAAAAAAAAAAAAAGCAGTAGTCCAGTGAGTTTGATACATTGGTAAAACTGCTAGAAATGAACTCTTACAAATAATAAATTGCCAGTAAATCTTGCAGTGTTCACTGATAACTGTATTATACAATTTTTGCCTTCTGCATATTATCTATTATGCTTAAAAACCGACAGTTCAATAATTTTTCCTTCTATCAATAGAAGTTCAAGCTCCCATAAGTCAAAATTGTTAAAACAGTAATACATACCTGAAATATCCTAGTATAAAGTATTGGCGTTATTTTAGTAATTCTAAGTAATAAATTCCTGCACAAGGCTTATCCTGCACTCATAAACACTGCACAAAAAATGCTGTTTCTAACTGATATACTAAGTGGACCCAGTCAATATCAGAAATCAAGTCATAATTCTTCCAGAAGCTCCTACAATCAGAGTGCGTTGACTCTCCCTCAGGTCATGATATTGATATAAAATATTAAAAATTAATAATATTAAAATATTAATTTTATGTTATACTTCTTTTAGCACTATGCACACTTAGCCTACTCTTATAGATTATGTACATATATATAGTGTATGTGTATATATATATATTTATATATTTACTCTGTAACCCACATAATTAGAAATCGATCCCCATCATATAAATAATTCATCTCCATAGCAAATACACTACTGGATAACCTTTTTTTTTTACTCATCATTATCTAGCTTTTGTAAACTTATTTAATACTGTTTTCTGTGTGACTTCCAGTTCTTATTATTTGAATCAAAATGTATTGCAATATACTAACAAATATACTTTTATTTCATTGTAAAGAATATAATCTCCCCTTTATTCTTCATTGAAGATGTAGAGAACCTCTTTGGCTGGATTACGAAAGAAGTCTGATCCATCCTTGCCTGCTCCTGCCTTTCCTTTAAAATGAACATTTATTTATTTCCCCCTTCATTTCCTCAGAAAAAGAGGAAAAAAAAATAAGGGACACACTGTGCAGTGTGGGTACTGACCATTTCAAGTCTGATAAACAGGTCCACTCTTGTGAGCAATTATCAGAGTCTATATTAGGGACTTGTGTGGACACATAAGTTATAACTGATGACTCAGGTTTGGCCAATGATTCATTATTTTATTTCTCTTTAATGGTGTGACCTGACATGGATCAATAAAGTTGGGATAGAAAACCATACCTTATGTCATTGGACCCAATAATTAGAAGAAGAGTAGATAATCCTGTCCTGTCATAAAATTTGACAGGATGATGGACTGTAGTCAACCTGATCTCCAGTTTCTTTGATTCCTTACTTGGTTTCACTGAGAAGGTAATGCTGACTAAATTTGTAATCCATAGTTTGATTTCTGCTCTGATATTAGATAACCTACACAGTTTCAATACATCTGTACCTTTCACAAATTCCTAAATTTTTTTCATTATTCTCTGCTACTGAGAACATAAATAAATGTCTATTGAAAGGTCTGCGCGGTTTATTGCAGTGTATCTAAGAAAAGCCCTATGGATCGGATATTCTACTGATTTAACACCACTTCATCTACTGTCTGAGAAATAAGCTTTTTTTTTTTGTCAAAACTACTATTAAAATCTTCATTCTACTATTGTCATGGTCATTTAGATAAATGTTAAGCATACAGACTAGCAAGTATAACCCATTTTTGTTTCAAATTTCTTTTAAAAGCAAAGTAGCCAAAAGTATAATTTGCTTGATACTATACATCTCCTATTGCACTATAAAGCTTAAGTGTAGGATAGTAGCTTTGTCACTCTCTGAGGGTGCTTATCACCAAGTGACTAGTTTTGACTTGACTCATATTTAGATGGCTAAAATTTAGTAAGAATCTCACTGACATTGCACATAAATTAAATTATCACTGATTACAGGGAACATATCTTCAATTCCATACTCCTATTCAGTATTTATGGTAGACATGACCAAAGATGAAGATAGAAATGAAGATGAAGGAGGAGATGGTGAAAGAGGAGGGGAAGGTGGGGATGGAAGGAAGTTTCCTTAAAACATGGGAGAAAATAGTAAAAGGTCCAATATTTTATTGATCATCCATAAATAAACACCTGATTTTTGTCTAACCATGGGATTCTATTTCCTGGAAATAGAAAGCCAGAAAGATGCTAAATTTCTATGAAGAAAAAGAAAAATAAATGAAACTGAGAATAATACAGGCATTTTTTTTTCATCCATGATACAAATGGAGGAACTGAATTAAAACAAAGTTATATATCCAACAAAAGGTAGGTATTTTTCCACAGCAATACAAAGAACTCAGTACTGTAGAGCTATGGATCACTTCCTACCACCTGAGATTCAGATTCTCTCTTCCACAGAATGAGACTTGTATGATTTTTATTCTCCCTGTTTTTCATCGTTAGCAAGCACAAGCTGGTAGTCAGAGAAAGAACAGTCCCGCCCTCTAGCAGTTCCAGATTTTCCCAGGTTGGGTAATAGGAAGGCCAAGGTCAGAGGAGATGCACCTGAGAATAAAAAATTGCAGCAGGCCACATCCTAGTGTCAGTGTAAGGCTCATTCCTAGTGCTTCAATCACAGCCAACCTGATGCCCAAACAACAGCAGAATTGAGAACAACCTGATATATTATATTGTCTATCTGTCTATCTATGTATCTAGTTTTATACATTATATGCAATATATTGTTCTTCCAGTACTCTTAGAGCTATATCCTGATGAGCTGAGGGTGGAAATGTAGCAATGATAATGAAATTCAGTGAGAATTTATTATCTTCACTATCTTAGTTATTGCATAATCTTTAATAAATTGAAAATTCTATATGATTACATTCTGAAGTGCACACTCACAGCAGATATCTACCTTGAGACAAATAAGACATTTTTTTTCAGCACAATTGAGATTACTTAGTAACAACTACATTAGTATGCAGCTTTCATTCAGTTGACTTATAACAATGAATAGTGGAATTACAACCTGAAAAATTCTCTCAGAAATGAAAGAATGCTGTATTTGTGACAGCCCATTAAAGATGAGGCTGTAATGACTTTGGGTATGGGCAAATGAAGAGACAGAAGACAAATCACTCAGGTAGCAAAACGTGAAAACTTATGGATTTCCTTCACAGATTTACCAAGCAGTGGAGGTTGTGAGGGACCTCTGGATATTGTCTAGTCCAAGCTCCTGCCTGTACAGTGTCAACTTGAGCAAGTTTATCTAGGACTCTATCCTGTTGTGTTTTCAGTATCTCCAAGGTTGGAGACTCTCAAGGTTTCTGAGAGACTGTCCCAGTTTTTGGGTGGTTGGTTGGTTGGTTGACTTGTTGTTACTTACTTTTTGTTCAGTTGGTTTTCTTTGTTTTTCACATTTAAGTAGAATCTCCTGTATTTCAGTTTTATCTCTTGTCCTGTCACTGAAGTCCAATGAGAAGAATCTGACTTGGTCTTCCTTACTTTCCCCCTTAGGTATTTACACACACTGTTCTCCTTCAGCCTTCTGCTCTGAACATTCCCAGCTCTCCACCTTCTCCACATATGACAGATGCTCCAGTACTAATCCATCATCCTGCTGCTTCATTTCTAGACTCTTTTGCAGTATTAACATAGTCCTTTACCTTTCCCCCCTTGTGCCCACAGTTTTAAATCTCACATATGTGAGTAATTACTTACTTTATCTCACCTTAACCAAACGGGACATTACCAAGTCCATGAGTGAAGGAGAGGCATTGCTACCAGATGGTTTATATTCTAATAGCTCTCCCCGTCTGCTGCTTGGACTTGATTTTGGAGATAAGCCATGATGTGGGCCGTGAACAGAGGCAGCATTTTGAAACCTAGAGAAAAGTAACTATGGAGAAGCATAGAGCCCAACTGTTCAAAAAAAGTCTGTTTTCATTCCCTGCCTAAGGTTGTATTTGAGCTGTACCACTGCTTTCTATTCCCATCTTATCAGGCACACTGCAGTCTTCATCATATTTCAGGGGCTGGGGATAAACTGCTCTAAAATCTGTAGATGGGTCAAAGAAGTTATCTGTATTATTCTGAATTCCCTCTAAAATGTAGCTTTTACTTTAGACTCTGAAAAAAAAAAACTACATGTATGCTTCCTTTTGGCATATCTTCAGCTTATGCTGAAGGCAAACATGACTTTGCTTTTCTGAAAGTAACTAGAATATTTCACAGAATTCTTTATCTTGAATCAAAAATTGTTTATATTTCAATTAATCTATTAAGATGTTACAGAGCAAAAACACAAAATGCTGTTATGTTTCTATTTCTATCAGATATTTAATGTTTATCTATTGAAACATGCAGAAATGTAGAGTCACAGATATGTTAAGTACCTATATATGTGTGTGTATATATATGTTATTGTGACATTTTACTAAAATAAAAGAAAAAAAAAATCTTCAGAGAGGATATGGTCTTAGTAATCCTTTTCTTTCCCCAGGATTATTTTTCTTTCTTTGCTCTCTTTATCAGATCAAACTTTCTGTTGTGTCTCTTCACCTTGCAATCTCCTCTACCAAAACCAAACCAAACCAAATCGAGCCAAAACAATCTCCCCCTCAAAAAACATCTTGTGGTCAGTGCTGCAGGACTTCAGCAGCATTGGGAACTTTTTTCCAAGCTGAATTTTCTTTGGCAATCAAGCTGAAAACATACCTCGGTAAAGGCCTGTTAAAAGTATTTCACATCCCATAAAAGAGGGAGTATTTACTCCTCATTCAAAATATTTTACAGCAAATTAGTTGCAAATAAAGTTAATCTGTACACAGACAATAAACTGACAATCTTTTCTCCCAAACAACATACCAAGGAGAGAAACCTTATGCTATATACAGTTATAGATTACACTGGAGTTTATGATTTTTCCTACAAATTAAGCAGATTTAATTAAAGTCTAAATGTTAATAGACTGAATGAAAAATAAATTATTTCTATGATAGTGCTGACTCCTTTTCTCTGAAGCATACCTCTATTTTTTCTTCCAAGAACTGTGCACTATTGCTTCATATAATTTTGTTGAAAAGAATCAACTCAGAGGGGATCACTACAGAGCTAACAGTATACTAGAGAGGGGACCCAGGTTTATTTTGAAGAGTTATCAAATCCAAAGAGAGGAGAATATAAGCAGCAAAAATTGGGGCTGTGTTCATAAGCTTGCCTCAGGCAAACAAAATGTTCACATTTCCTCCTTATACGCCAGAGAAAGGAACTATAAAAGCTAGTAAAAAAATATATATTTTGATCATATTTTATTCCTGTGGGACCTTGCTGTACCTAAAGTAATATGAGTTACTGTCTGTGATAGAAAGAATGGGCTTTGGAAAGCACAAAGTCCATTCAAACCTCCTGAATCAAAATTTTAGAAAAAATATTTTGAAGATATAGCTCCATGTAGAGCAGGGCACAGCTAAGATTTAGCTATCACCATTTCATAGAGCAAATTTTAATATACTTCAGTTGCTACTAGCGGGGGCAAAACATATAATTAACAATGTGTCTTCAGAAGTGCTCTCACTGATTTTTGGGAGGAGTTAAAACCAGCTAAGCCTTTGGCATCTTTTACAAACCCACTCAGAAGCAAATCACAAAACAGCAAGCTTGCATGATGTGAAGCTATGAAATAGAGGAACATGAATTATTTGTGCAGTCAGCCATATTATGATATTTTCTATCATGTTTGCAATGCAGGTAGCAAGGAGTTCAAGAGCCCAGGCTTCGTTTAACTTCCTCTCCTATCTGTTCTTCCAGGGAGACAGCTGATTAGAGCTAGCAGCAATTGAAATAGAAAGGGGATGGAAAATAATATGGGATGTGAAGCTAATGCTGTTAGAGGTAGCATGACTGAGTACCTGTTAAATGAATGTGTGCCATGTCAGTGAGAGAAGACTTTGAAAGTGAACTAAAATGTAAATAAGGAATGATAAAATTGCATATGGTTACAAGGAATCCTATAATCCTAGATGCTGTAGCATACCTTGCTTACAAGTCAGACTGTAGCTAGTCTTGGGAAAATATATCCAGGGTTCTACCTCTGGTGCATGAAAGCATAAAGACATATGGTAACCAACTCTGAACAGCACATAGGGCAATCAGATGGATTTCTAGAGGGACACTTGTACCTAGAATGAGATGCCTCCAGAATCTGATGGGTCTGGCTACATGTATGGGCCTGGATGATTTATAGGATGACAGGTGGCAGAGCATTAACAGGAGAGGAAGCTATTTGAGGATATTTTTGAGATTAAATAGCTCTTCATGTTTGATTTAGCTCTTTCTTTAATGCTGATACATAAGTAACTGCTTCCTTGCTTTACCACAGATTTGGCTTAATGTTACATTTATTGTCATAGGAATGTAAGAGAGTGCTAACTGTCCTCAGGGAGAGGTGTCTGAGCTACTGAGGCACCGTAACTGCGTGCTGCAGAGACCAGGGGTATAAGGGCTGAATACTAGAGGGACCAGAGGTCACAGCCAGATGCTGGAGGGATCCATGTATGTCTGTGAGAGTGTGAGATCTGCCAGCAAGCTTTGAGTGTGAGCAGTCATCAAGAAGGAGCAGAATCAGGCTAGCAGGTGCTGGTTCTTCTGGATCGCACAGGAATCTCTCTCTTGAGAGATATAGCTATTTTATAAATACCTTAGAAATAACAAATATCCCCATGATGGCAAATGATAAACTACTCTGTCACTTCTGCTGCAAGGAACCCAAATCAGCATTGGACAGATCCCAGTCAGGCCATGACACAATGAAGAGATCCTGTTCATGGTGTATAAAGACCAATACTATGGTCTTGAGAATCTTGATAGGATTTTATTAGCAGGACTGTGGTGTAGAAGCAAAATACGTTACTTCACCTCAGAATAAAGACAAGGGCATGGTGGTAGCTTCATTACTGATGCCAGTCAGTTCCACGCTCTTCTGTTATGATGAGCTGCTTAAGGTCATCCTGCCCCGAGGGCTGTGTGCAGCACATCACAGGCTGAAGGTCAAGCGATGTGTGCAGCACAGTGTCACACAGTGCATATTTGTGCCTCCTCAGGTCAACTTGTTATGTGGGTCACTCATTCCCCCATGTTCAATAAATACTCTCCCAGTTAGGACCACTTCAGTGCTGGGGAGAGGGAGGAAGGGGAGCAGAATAGCAATGCTATCGCAGGAGAGGAGGGACAACCCCTTTGGATCCTGAAGCCAGCTGGACTCAAGCACTTCTTAATGGTTTACACAAAACATTGCTCTCTCTGCATTTGCATAATTAGGCAAATGAGTCAGAAGTAATGCTGGGTAATTAGCAACAGAGGATAGCAAGAGCTACTGCAATCTGCATGCACAGTTTAGACATTTAGATAGTATGTGGGAAGTATTTTAATAGGGTAAAAGAACCATAAACCAAAGATAAAAATGATGTTGGAATTAACAATGTATTCCTGCTACATATATAGACTCTTGAATCCCTAGCTGCATCAGTACAAATGAATTCCTGTGACAAAATACTTTCTCTGGATTAGTGTAAAATGCAGTAAATATGTTACCACTGTTATTGGACATTCATTCTTCATTTACACTAATCAATTCTAGCATATTATATGGAAGTATAATCTGGAAAAGCAAATTTTCCTATAAATATAGCACTTTCAATTGCTGTCATAGCTTTCATATATTGAGTTTTTAAATATGATCTGGAGTCAAGGCTTCCTGCAATTATTCTTTGGATTTTCAAGTGTGATAGTTATTTTGGTTTGAGCTCGCAAGTGATAAATACTAACCCAAACATATTAAATGTTTTGCTTTTGTTGCTAGGGAAGGTAATATTAGTCTATATTAGTCTCATTTACTTGATGAATTTGGAAACTAAATATATTATAATCAGTTGTTCCTGGCAGACATGATTAGTTTTCTCAAACAAATAATTAGCTATTTCAATTTCTGTAAAGATGTCACATGCAGAATAAGCTCAGCTCATTTCAATTCAGTATTCTCTATATTTCAAAAAGAGTCTCTCAAGTGAAAAGAATATCATATCTTAGCAAACAAAACCAATCTGTGCTCAAGTGTATTTGAGAATAGAATACCTTAACATTCCTCCTGTAGTACAAGAGAATTATCGCTGTTGGTGGCCTTTCAGTTGCACCTGGATTTTTTTTTTCTCTTTTTTATGTATTAATGATTATCAGGTAAAACAGCAAATCCAGAGAAAGTGCATATGGTCTAAAGTCTACTAAATATATGCCAATTTGTATTATTTATTGTAAAAGCTTTTTTTCATGGTCAGAAAATAAAATATAAAAAATATAATAAATATCATATCAATAAATATCAATAAATATAATAAATTTCAAATATAGCTTATTAGTAAATATAAATAATTCTGAAATAAAACATTATTTCAGAAAAGTGAAAAGTGAAATAAAAGAAACTTCCTTAAAAATCGTATGCTCAAAGAGTTAGTGAATACTAACTCATCAGCTTCTTTGATTATAAGGTAATGCCACTAATCCTACAAATATCCAATAGCCTGTAAATGTCTTTCATCATTAGCATCAGCTAGTTTATTTCAGCACTAAATTGCTGAGATGGGATTGTAGAGGGATTTTTTTTGCTTGCTTTCTTGTTCCTAATAGTGTGCTTTAATGAAGAAAGTAATTGCTAGGCTTTGGATTGACAAGGTCATCAGATCAGTGGTTTTGCTAAGCAAACCAAGAAATCTGCATTTAAGACTCACAAATTCACTTCCTTTATGCTTAGAAATATATACTTAGAAATGTTAACCTTAGGGTTTTTTTTGAGGGTTTTGAATACATATCGTGTTGTACCATAAGCTTATAAAATCTGACTATTTAGCTGCAATTCACAGCTCAGTTTTTAATGACATAAGCTTAGATGCTAAACTTCAAAAGCAACTCAAGGGAATCTATTGGTATTATTACTAGATTCAAAGGCAAGTCAGAAACTTAATCCCTACATATCTGTTAAAATGTAAGTAGAAAAATCTGTAGAATTTAGAACTTCCTGTTCTATGTGTTATTTTAACAACATTTTGTGTCATATGTTCACTGACATATGTACATAATAATAATTATGCAACATAAAACTGCAATTTTAAAGCCATATTTTTGTCAATCTTTGGGAAAGGTACTCAGTAGCAAATGACAAATGCCTTGGTTTGGCAGATGTGTAAAGACATTGTACGGCAGCTGTGACGGACTATGGTTTGAAAGAAGAACTTGCAAACTGAGCACACATAGATGAAGATCAAACTAAAAACAGTGTTCTCAAACAATGAGCAAAAACTTATAAATAAAATATAAATGAAGTGACTCAAAGAAAGAGATCTGCAAGTTTCAGTCTCAGTGAGCTAACTGTCACGGCAGCAGGTAGTTGAAACCAACATTTTTCAGTTGCTAGAGGTTTAGTCATTCTTACATCTCTCTCTTTAAAAGGAAAATATTTTAAATATGTTTCCTGTACAGGGAACATCAGAAGTTATTTTTGGAAAACTAGCAGGTCCATATTCCTTATATTTCCATGAGTATGAACCACCTAATTTCTTCACTGCTGTGTTCTTCACTTACAGTTGATGATGAGCAAAGGTTTGTGTGTGCTTCACTCAGCAAAAATATATTTAGTTCACATAATTTATGTAAAATTTAAATCAAAGTGATTTTTTTCTAGATTTATTAATGACACATAATTATCTGACAATCTGTGAACAGTCCACTCAAGATCAATATCATCAATTTAACAGACAACAATAATGGACACTTACAAGATGTCAGTAAGTACGTAAATATTTCTAAAAACCCTTCTACAATTAATCCCCAAATCTGTAATCTGTTCTCTGCATCAATACCCCCCACCAACACTCTAAAATACCATGAAATGGATAATATAGATGTCACAACTTATTTGGGGAACTCACACATACAGAGAGGTTAGAGAGAGAAATGTTCTTTACAGCTTTCAATGTGTAAGATCTGTAAGAACTTTTACCTCACTGCATTTAGCTGTGTGAACTCCATTTTTATTTATCTAAGTTTTGCTTTTTTTTTCCTCAGAATCTGCTGAGAAATAAAATTGTTTAAAGTGATTTTGGTAGGTCTCAGTCTAGGCCATTACTTCAGCTTGCAGAATTTATCTTTTACTTCTTTGTAGTCCCTGATAGTCCAACAGTCTTCTGTCACTCTTTGATTTCTTCTACCCCAAACAGAATCATTTCAAGTAAGAAGGAAATTTTCAAAATTTTGGGAGAAACTACAGTAACTGATCATCAATCTATTTTGAAGTTAAAATTCTGAAATGCATATTAAAATTAACAAATGACAACATACTTTGGATGTCAGTTCTTCCAGAGAGGGCCATCATCACTGGTAAGGGATGAAAGAATATTTTATTGCAGCCTTTTGTAGGATAAAATAAAAACTCTGAACTACCAACCTAAAGCAAGAGGAGAAATGCTGCTATTTCTAACTCTAAAAAAACATTTAGGAGAACATATGTAGTTAAAAACTTTCTATATTTCTTCAATAAAAGACAAAGTAATTTTAATTACAGGTAAATTCCTTATGTTTTATATCTGACATGGTGAGGTTTCTGCCTGAAGGCGGCAGCACATGATTTCTTCCAGTTCAGCAAAGTAAAGATGCAAAAACTTTAGGGCTTGAGCCAGCATTGCTAAATGAAAAATCAAGTGTAACAATTCCTCTCCAATCCCCCGTCTGTCCTTTGAATATTCGGATGCAGATGGCATGACTATTTCAGTCAGAATGAATATCACGTCTCATTATTCACCACTCTGTTCCTCACTACTGTTCCATAACTGTGGTCAGTATCTAATCCATTCTGCAAACGAAAGCATATTTTTAATGACTAGCAAGATTAATATAATGTGACTGATATATTTGAAAGTTGGTATAAAATCTTTTCCCTTTCAAACTGAATTTAGAATTTAGGATCTTGTACTAAGAAGTATTACAGATTATGAAGTTCATACAAAGTATCTAATTCTAAGCAGCTAGCTGTAGTATTCTGAATTCACTCTTTTTTGATACCCGTCTTTCACTCTACTAGCTGCACTGGAAATTAAAAGTTAATTTCCAAATCTCAGTCACATTTAAAATCTATTTTTAAAGCACCCTAAATAAACAGTGTGAATAACTGTTTTTGCTGCTGCTGAAGACATGAAGTAATATAGGATGGCATTTGGCACTCTCTTCTGCACAATGTTAAGAAATCAATATGCAGAGACTAGTGAACCAGTTTTGAAGGAATGCTTAACCTTTTCCATTTGTGTTTTCAGCCAAAAAAAAATATCGGATCTTTAGCATAATACTATATTATGATACTATACTGTTTCTTTGGAGGAGATAAACAGATATCAAACAGACTTTTAAGACATACCTTATGTTATAAACTTTCAAAGAATTGTTAGCACTTCTGTTCAAAATAAAATATCCCTTCTTTTGTTTTACCTTCCATGTATGTGCCATTAAATAACCTATTCCAGATTAACAAATATGTCATCTATCCATGCACTCACTAATCACATTTGCATGTTTTGAAAGTTGAAGTAATATCCCTATAACCTTCTTGAGACTCTGGAATTTGCTTGGAGCATTGCAACAAACAAACAAAGATAATAAAAAAATGAGAAAAAACACCAGATGAAAGTGTTCATTTATACATAGAAATATATATACAACAAATATAGCTGAGAAGCACCATAAAAATAGGGAAATGCATAGAAATAATCAGTTCATCGTCTGGGAGGAGAGAGAGAGAGCAGCATGCTGGCAGAAGGTCAAAGATCCAGAAGCCTAAATGGCAGAAGGTCGGCAGGTTAGTTATAATTATACAATTTACGTTAAGCCTGTTTATAAATAATAATAATCTTAATCAAAAATGGTATCCAGGGACTTCTAGATTGCAGTAGGTTTACGCAGTGGCATGTGAAGAGAAATTTCAGAGTGGAGACTCAGGCATGATTCATCTTGCCTTCTTAACCCTCTTTCTTATTTATTTATTTATTTATTTGGTATTTTACAGAATCACACAGAATCACAGAATAGATGAGGTTGGAAGGGACCTCTAGAGATCATCTAGTCCAGGCCCCCTGCTCCACCAGGGACACCCAGAGCACGTGTCACAGGGCAGCATCCAGGCAGGTTTGGAAGATCTCCAGAGAAGGAGACTCCACAGCCTCTCTGGGCAGCCTGTTCCAGGGCTCTGTCACAGTTGCTGCTAAAGAAAGTACATCAGCTTGAACAACAGATTGAAGACTGTTGTTTTAGAATTAGGAGCCTTCTCTAATTCAGATACTTGTACTGACTTCCAGAATGCCAATTTCTAAGAAAGAGGTGATATGGGTATTTAATACTCATATGCATATGTTACATATATTTTATAATTTCATGGGCAAAATAATCTAGGAAACCTTAATATATAGAACTTGACATCAGGAGCACTGAAATAACAAACCAAGGAAATAGTTGTGTTCACAAGTATCTCTCAAGTGTAATTTAGCTCATTTACTTTTTCAAACACAGAGGTATGAAAAAGAAAACATTTTCAAAGACTATCTGAATACCCCTTTACCAATTATTTGCATTTTTTTCTGAAGTAATTCAATTTCTCCAGCTTTTGTCTTCATTATAATAAATATTTCTTATTTTAATAAGATGGTAATAACCCGTATTTTCAATTTCAGTACATTTTCTTTTTCCCATTTATGTAGAAAGCAGTTATTTTTATTTCTAATTCTAAAGTGAAGATGTTAATATTGATTGATTTTTAAATAAGCTCATATGTTAGTGCATTTTTATAGCAAATTACTTTATATCCATACCATTGCAGTTTCATCTCTTTCAGAATATATTTTTCATTTCTCCTACTTGGTACTATGTGCAAAACAAACCTGATGATTGCTGTCCTTCTTCAGTGTCACCATTTTTTCATATAAATTGCTTTTTCTTTAATAACTCACATTAATAACCAACCCACTGTTTTTTTATTTTTTCAGTCTACAGGCATCTCAGATGGCACTCTAGTACTTAAACAAAGAATTTTCTTAAAAATATTCCCATATGAAAATATACTACTAAGTATATTCTGTACACCAGATGTGATTCACATATTTGGAACTGACTATGTAACTGAGCTCAGCCTCTGGGTATTCAGCTCTAGATTCAGATGCTAAGATATATTTGTCCCTGAAGTTTGTGATGATAAGACCTTTCTGGATAAGTAAGATAAGTAAGATATGGAAGAAGAATCTAGATTGCTAAACAATTTGCAATAGACATATACATTTGTTACCTGAGAAACATATAGTGTCATTTCGGGTATTTTATTAGAATAATTCTCACTCCAGGGAGCACAGAACTTCTCTAGGACCTGTGTCATATTTCCAGTCCTACGGAAATGTTTCTGATTGCATCCTGGATGATACTCAATATCCATGTCTAGACAGATGAACTAACACCCAGATTTCAACAGACTACAGGCACTAAATAAAGGCATTACAATCTGGATTTCAATTGATGCCTGTCTGAAATATCAATAAACACTATCAACAGCAGCGATAAAGTGAGACTGTTTCTGTGGTACTCTTATACACAAGACATACCTATTTATCAAAGGATCAGCTATACAAAATAATAAACATGCTGTTTCTCATTTCTCTCTTTTTTTCAAAATGATTATTAATCAGAAAAACATCTCTGCTTACAAGAGATTTAAACTTATGTTCTAATCACAGAAGACGGAATAGCATATATGAAATACTTCCTTGCAGTGCTATGCTTATTTACCTACTTTGTCCATAGCTAGAGAAAAAGATAATATCTTCTCAATTGTACTGTAACTATTATAACCAAAAAGTGAAGCAAGATATCAAAAACATCTAAGGTGTAATTTTAGCTCTTGGAAAATTCCATCTCACACATCTTTCCCCAGACAATAGCTATTCTGTAGGAACAAGTTCAGAGATTGCTTTCTTCTTACTGGAACAACATTCTTAGGAGAACTGCTGTGCATATAAAATGTAATGAAAAGTATTTTCTCTGCTAACCTTCTAAAAAAGAAAATCTTAGATTGTTTGAAGATGATGGTGAGTTGCATCTGCCCAAAGAGATAATCTGTATAGGATAGCAGTGAATCATATCTGATGAGCTCTTAACTGGACAACTCTCTCAGTAGAAGCAGATGCCATTTTTACAGGTTAAGTATTTGGAGGCTCAGGAGCATGACAACCATTAAATCAAACAATCATAAGCGGACATGTGTGGAAAATGCTTTTCCATGCTGTGATAACTCTTGGTAATTAAAAAAAAATATATCTTCAGTGATAAAATTAGTTTTTTTTCCCAAGTATTTTAATGAAGTAGGAATATGCTCGCTGTTTTTATATCCATATTCAAGTTACTACTTAAAGTGAGGCAAACTATAGATCTAGCAATAGGTTTCTTGTATGATAGATAGTATAGTTGCTGGAAATAGACTATTCTAGTTTTATCTGTCTCATAGTTTTAAACAAAAACATTATTGTAGATTTAATAGCATTTTTCCAGAAAAAGGTTTAACTGATGCTGATATATTTGCAAAAATAATAGTTGATTCACTAAATAATCATATACGAATGCATCTTGGACAATTCTGCATCACCTCATTTGATGTTTAAAAGATTTTTTAATTATTTAGATGTCAGAAATATGAAAAACTATTTCTTCCATGACTTACATCTACTGCTTATGCAAATGTTCCTTCTCTTTTTCAGTGCAATGTCAAATAAAACTTATATCAATACTAGTTCAGTTTGAACTAGTCAGTTTGTTCAAAAAGAGAAAAAAAAATGCTGCTAGGAGGCAATTTAAGCTATGATTCCTTTCTATTTCTTCTGTGTGCTTACAGTTTTCAAGATTTCATGTGATTTCAACCAACTGATCAAATTGTATAAAGTTTCTTAAACTTATTTAGGATGGTTGACTCTTGCACAGCTTTCAAGCATGCTCAAAAATATATCATGCCACAACCAGGAGGCCTTGGATGTGGAATCATCTGAAAATTAGGTCTGAAGTGTCATCCCTGCAGACTTTATGGCCTTGTGAATGTGGACGTGCTACCAGTGAAAGACCATCGGCTATTTGATATATGTCTGATGCCATATTCAAACTTCTTCAGTCTTTCTGGAGGCAAGGAAATAGTACCATTGAGTGTGTTTTAAAACAAGGAAAATTCCTTCCTGGAATCTCAGTTTTAAGGCATCTTAGCTCATGGAGCTGACATAACTTGAGTAATTAGGCTGATGTCAGAGGACGTTAGTATGACTTTTGTTATTTTGTTATATAGTTGCTAGTGATGTAACTTTTTTTAGATAAAGAAAAATTACACAAGTTAAAAAAAAAAAAAAGAAAAAAAAAAAAAGAAAATGCAAATGTTTGAAATCGTAGAATTTAATACAAGAATACAAGAATATTTTCTTGTCCAGCAACTCACTATGCCCAATATGCAACAGCCCAGAGCAGTCTATTAGCCCATAAATGTTATTCTGGAAGATGTTTTCAACCTCATAAGACTTATCCACTTCACTTCTTAGCTAAGGAGAGCTCTAATTTTGGGGACTGTGGAGAACCACCAAGGATGCCTGGGGACAAGGTTACGTGGCTGCAAACCATGCTCAGCACCCTGCTCTTCTTGAGCTCTGAGAGATGCAAACTCTGCAAGCAAGAGGAAAATAGTGATAGTTACTTCTCTGTAACTTTTGTGCTCGTTTTCTCATTATTAATCACTTCTCCACAGACACACTGAATAGACAAACTCTTTCACATGGATCCAATTTCTGCACAGTAATTAATGAGTGTGTTTAGTCTGTCCTGAGCTAAACTACAACACAGATGTAGACATAATGCTATAAATTATTATTGAAAGATAATCATATGATTAATATATGGTCATACTTTCTAACCAATACAACCAACAAAAAAATATGCATTTACAGCTTTCATATTTTGTTTTTCTTGTTAAATAGCATATGACAAATAATGGAAAGGTAGTAATTTTTTATTCCTTCACATTTGTTCCACTTCAGGGGAGTGACAGGAGCAGAGCTTTCATCATTTTTTTTTGGTAGAGATATTGCTTAAAAAAATAAGTTGCAAAATAATAATAGGGTCACTGTTAAAATTATTCTATTTTATACTTCTGCATTTGCACAAGCTTATATTTTTCATAAAACTTATTTAAATAGATACTGTCCTAAAGAAATCCTAAAATTAGGTTGATAGTACTTATCAAATATCTAATCAAGTATGAATATTCTAATTGCATTTTTGAGTGGATGAAATAATTATTCACAATAAGATGGCAATTATAATCAAACACAAGTCTTAACCATACAAGGAATAGTTCTTGTTAGCATTGAGTATGAATTCAGATAGAAATAATACTATGTTAAATATATTATACTTCATGAATACTTGCTTCTTTACCTTTAGAAAATAACAGAAAGTTTAAGTATAAATGGAGAGCACTCAGGATGTATTATCTTTGAATTGTTATAACATTCAAGAGAAAAAGTCACTTAGGCAAAGTGGAAATTTCTCTTACATAAATGTCTTTAGCCAAGAAATGATAAAACCCTGCAGAGTTTTATTGTAAATAGAAAGGAAAAAAGACCTGTAAGTAGTCTAAATCTAGGTATAAATAGAGCTTGCATTTCTAGATTTAAACAATATATCTAACCTTTTAACAGTAAAACCTGAATCCCTTTTTAAGGGTATGTAACAAACTTTTAAAGCTCTGGTAAAAAGAAAAAAAAAGTAACAAATCTGTGTGCATATAGGAGTGTTCCTCTGTGTGTCTGAATTGTGCTTCATAAGGAGTTCATAAGGAGTATTACATCAGCTTTTTAAACAGCTGCAGTAAAAGAGAAGAAAGAATTTAAATTTTGGTGGAAAAGAGTGCTGAATAATCTTTCATATGTGCCTAATGACGTCTTCCTCTAACCATTGTCTAGGGAAAAAGTTGAAGGCAAATAAATTAATTTAATACTTTTGTGCCATAAGATCTCTGAGTGTTGGTATTCTCATCATATAAGAAGAACTTGTTTACAACGTTAAAGTTAAAAACATGAAATAAATAGACTAGAAGGTCTTAATATATCTCAGATTTTGAAAACTAGACTTCTCTTCAACAGAATAGTTAAGACCACATTTATAAGTCATAGATAAAGAAGCAATGGGTTGAATTCCAAAATAAATTAAGGAAAAATATATCCAGTTGTCTTTAATAGAGTCAGGATTTGATTCTCAGCTGAAAATTGATAATGTACATGATACCTCTATGTGAACTATATGTACTATATATTAGTAACAGTCAGTGCCTAGTAATATAAATTTCAGTCATTGACTGCAGCAGAATAATTCATCCAAACAAACTGATTGAAATTCCATTCTTCTCTAAACAAAGTGCCTTTTGTAAGAATTTAATCCCTTTTCAAAATCAAGGTAGTACTTCAGAGTAGAGAAAGATAATATGCAGACAAGACAAATTTTTAATATTCTTAAGACAAAACAATCAAATGTCCCCATTTCTTGCCTAAAAATATTATAGTTAAGTGTAATAGGTACTTGAAACCTCTTAATATTTAACAAGGCTTCTCTCTTAATATTTAACAATTCAATTTTTATCTGTCTTCCTGATAGGTAAATAGAAATATTGCTACACTTTCATATCGGTAGATAGAAACTGAAATATACTAGCACAAAGCAATTGTCTATGAATCAGTGTGCCTGTAAGAAAATAAAAAGGATCCATTACATAAAAGTACAAATCGATACCCACAAACCAAATAGCACTTACATAACAGTAATATTCAGAATAGCATGGCTAATCTCTGCCAAATAAAACCAAGATAAAAAATCTGGTGTTACTGATTCTAAAGAGACATTCTAATGAATAACAAGAAATATAATCTCTTTAGTTTCTATTATAATGACCATTTATAGCTTAACACTTTGAGACTTAAAATTGAATTAAAAAAATAGAGTTTTGGGATATTTCTAGCATTTAACCTTTCTCATGTAAAACTTTTGTAGGAGTTTATTGTGAGTATGCCAAATTTTGAACAGTCTTTTGTGATAAGTATGATCAGACTATAATATCAGCTCTACAAATGAAGGTAGTTTTTAAGAAAATGACATAATATAAAAGTCTGTATGGTACATACACATACACACACACACAAATAAGCCCAAAGTATTCACTTTAGTTTCCACTAAAGTGAACACTTTTCATGCAAAATAGGCTCATGTTTTTTCAGAGAAATAGTTATAGTATGTAGCAGTAGCAGTCCTCCAGTATACATATATGCACTCCACATTTTTCACAAACTTAACGATGAAGTAGTTCCTTTCAATATACTTCACTTTTTTCTTTTGCTGACACCAAAGAGGATGAAAGGTGAGTCTTAAAGAACAATTTTAAAAATCTATTACAAAAAAAATGCAAAATCAATGGTTCCCTCCATAAAAGTCATGCAGACAAACAGAAAACCAGAATACTTTGTGAGAATGGCTGCACATCAGATGGCAGAAATCAATAGAGTCCGTAAAGAAGATATCCTTAGGGATAGAAAGCTTCAAAGTATGAATAGAATGCTAGCTTCAGTGTCTGGCATCTACAGAGTTGATAATACAGTATTTAATCCCTGCCCAAGAATGGATAAAAAAAATACACAGTTTCCAAACTTTTAATGATCCAAAGTGAATATCTTACACTATCTTTCCTGCTGAGCTTCTTGAACCATTCTCTCTGTGAGGGATATTTCAAAAGACCAATCAAATAACTCAGAAAACCATATAGCTTAAACGTCAATATTAGAATGAAGATTACTTTTCTTCTAGGTCCTCTAACAGTTGCTGGAATCTGAAATATTTATCACAGAGTAGCTTGATTTTCCAGTAGCACAGATTATATTGTTACCAAGAAAGAAAAAGTTTTATATACATTTTGTGGATCTGCCTCGTGCAATAAGGTAACCTAAATTTAAGGGAGATATAGATATATATTTCCCTTTACATATATATATATATGTACATATATTATTTCTGTTTTATATGTATGTATATTTATATATATATATAAACAGTTTTACAGATTCTTCATGAAACAAATCCCGAGATAGTGTGTTTATGAGCAGGACCCACATCAAAATATACTCTAAAACCAGTAAGGAAAAGTTTAACCAATTTGAACTCTATCTCCCATGCAATATCTTCCCCAACTTTCTAGAAAAACTTCTGTCATCAAGAGAAGAAATTACAGAATTATCATTTGGAAATGCAGCAGGCCATTAAACATAGGTTTTCCTTCTCAGGAACCAGTGCTATATAGAAAGAAATGAAGGGAGAAAGCAATGGAGGCAGGCTGGCAGAAAAAGAAAGATGGAAAGATAGAAAGAGAGATGGAAAGATGGACTGAAAGAAGGACAGATAGAGAGAAAGATGGACAAACAGAAAGACAGATGGACTGATGGACTGTTGAACAGACTGAAGTGAGAGAGGAGGGAAGGAGATAGGAAAAGGAGAACAGGAAAAAGGAAAGCCAGAAGGAAAGAAATGTGTAACATTGTTCTAGAATTTTTTAAGAGGTTTAAACTGTGCCTTCGGGACCCATTTATACCACAAGCAGATCACAGAGGTCTCAGGACCAAACTTTCTGTAGCACAGCCATCCAACCTTAACAGTGTTTAGAGCTCAGTAATGTTTTTGGACACCACTCCACTCGGCCATGACTGAAAGAGAGATCATGTTCCTTGGGCTCACTCAATTTACCAGTATAGAAGTAGCTATTAGTGACAAATGTATTTTTAATATTCAGAAATGCTCTAAGATGTTTTTCAACAAATTAACTTCAGACTTGTCTCAGAAATTTATAGATTGCCGCTTTTTAGCCATCTCAGCAAATAAAGACAGGAATGGCAGTTTTTGAGGGCAATAGGTTATCACTCCTCCAGATGTAGCTACCTCAGAGAGAACAGAGATAGAAAAGAAAAGGATAACCTCCTGCCATTAAGTCCTAAGGAAGCTGTAGTCCTGTCAGGTTAGTGAGATATATGGAGACAACCTTTCTTCAACCTGACTCTTTTGTCATGTGAAAAACAGAAGCTTCCAAGAAGTTACTTAGATTTGTGAGAGATTCCCTGCTGGTCTGGGAATCCCAAGGAACTGCAAGTGTCAAACTGCACAGTTAACATAGCTCCAGTGTTTGAAGTTTCAAATCCATTTTTTTTTCTTTCTTCACTACAAGTGATTTTATACTTTTCATTTCATGTTTGTACCTTGGAAAAAGAACACTTGAAAAAAATGCATATAAATATATGAATGAAGCTATAATCTATACAACATATACTATGAAATAAAGCAGGAAAATCTCCAAAAATATTGAATGAATCAAATTTTCTATTCCATTTTCAATGTAGTTTTTTTAAACTTACTTCTATGACCTAACACTTGTATGTTTTAGAATACGCTGTAAAGCTCAGTCCCTTTCTTGAGATCTTGTCATATCAAACAATATACACAATAGAACCAGATAACTAAATACTAAACGTACTATCAATCACATTAAGAGCTTTATATGGTGCTTATGTACTGTACTACTTTTGCAGGTTTTATCTACAATAGGCAGACTGGTCTAAAATTTTTAAAAAAATCACATTTGTCAGTTTGAGACATGTTTTTTTCAGGAAAGGAAAAACAGACTGTGTTCAAACATTACATTTGATGCCATATGTTTCTTAGCTACCTATTTTTCTATTTTCAATATACACATGGTACTGTTGGTAGCACTGTATCTGATCACTGAATCACTGTAACTGATTAAGTGACTGCAGGGTGTTTTGAAAATTTGTCTTCCTTTGGAAGGAAACTTCAGAATTTTTCCTACTCTATACTCCCTGTAGCATTGGATATTTATTTGACTTTGCAGAACGCTGCATCTTGTTGAAATTCCTTATGGCGTTTTATAGAGGGAAATGGACAGAAAAAAAATAAAAGAAACGTTATAGTTATTTAAAAGTTTAATATGGTATTAACACTAATGATAGTGGCAATTTAAAACACTAAATGATGTCTAAGGATAAAATGCTTTATTAAAAGCAAAATAAAACAAACTGTGATTACATAGTATAGTGAAGAATTTTTTTTTCTGAGTTTATGTAACACTTAAAATGCCTAAATTGCCTAATCTCCTATCCTATCTTCTGAATTTCACCTTGTGTTGATTCAGAAGAACAGTATTTGAGCCTCAAAATCAGAGCTTGGAAGCTAAAATCATATGAGATTATTAACCAACATATGGATATGCTTTTAAACAACTAAACTTGATATGAATTTTTTTTAAATATAACTATACCCCCCAAAACGTTATAGCAATTTCTGTATTTGCATCAATGTACAACTCAGAGCTACAGAATATCACAGTAATACTTCTTGTTGTGATAGTACAGTCTACTAGAAATCCTTTCTTCAGTGATCTGTTTAAAGCGTAAAGTTTCAAGAGAAAGGAAAAGGATATTAAGTTGTCAAAAATAATTATAGCAGGAATAAAGGCCTATCATAAATTAGCAGACCATTTTATAACGGTTTTCTCTATAAATATTAGATGCCACATATTTCCTCATAGTCAAACCGTTCAAATACAAATTAATTCTATTAGAAATAATTTTTGTTTAGATAATTTGTGAAGTCTACATTAAACTATTGTTTTTGTCTTTCAAAAATGAATCAAAAGAAAAAGACCATGATAAACAGTCAATTTGTTATCAATCTGAAATAGCAATCCAGTCTCTCCTTTTTTTTCTTTTAGTTAAGTCCCAATCCCTTTTCCATATCAAAAGAGCATTTTCAAAGAAGAAAATTGTTTTGTGCTACCTTATTTGTGTGTTGTGTTTGAATAATGAGCTCCATGAAAGGGCATTTAAGATACAAGCTTTGTGAACTCAGTTCATAATTCCCAAATGTACTTTTATCACCTAAAACTACAGGAGTTTTCTTTATATATTTCCATGTGAGGGCATTTTGTAATGACATTTTAATGGAGAGACTTAGGCTTCCTGTGGTGTGAGGTCAAAAATCAACTTTCCCATGCCCTTCACAGCTCTCCTGTGCACTTTTCAGCAATGTGTCTAACCTAACATATAGATTGAAGTTAAAGATACAATATGCCTACGTTTGCACAGGAGATGTGTGAGATACTCTGTGCAATTAGTTCAAACCTTGTGTGTTGCTTGATTTTCCTAACTTGAACTCTAGCTGAGCTTAGGCTATCTAATATGCAAATATCTCAAATTATTTACACAAGATAAAACTTCAGTAAAGAAAATCCCTGAACAGTAAAAATTATCTTCAAAAGAACAGTGGAAATGATTAGAAGTAAGTAGAGTAAAAATATTATTTAGTGTTGAAGAAAATCTACTTTCCTGTAGAAAAATCTTATTTCAAATGATCTTGAGCAACGGACATATACCATAAAAGCCTTTAAGACTGTAGTATTTTACATGTCCAGATAAAATATCTGACTATAGCATGATATACATCTTCTTCAGCCTTCACCTTTGCCTGTGTTTTTCTTTTTCTTTTTTTTTTTTTTCCCCACAGAAATCAAGTTCTTCAAAGGAGAGGGATCAATTAGTTTCTAAGTCTCAAACTGAGATAATTTCAAGATGTAGCTGTTCCCAGACATGAGAGCTCAGGAGTACACACACATTCACCACACTAGAAGGTATTTCAAAATGGAAGGCTTTTTCTTTACCTTAAATAGACATTCTAAATCAATAAAATGTCACCTGACATGTATGTTTATAGAAACTTTGATTCTGGAGAGAGCAAGTCAGAACTCTGGGATACATACTGTCAAGAGCAGGAACTGAAAAAAATATTTGTCATGCATCATGTTTTTTTACTTTAAGATTATACGATTTCTTTTTTTTTTTTTTTTTCAATCATATTAGGTCACATTAATTACTGTGGAAATAAAGGTGCTTGGCTTTTATGAGCAGACTGAATCTTGAGGTCAATTCTTTACATTTTTTTTTAGCTTTGTTACTTTAAGTTAAATTAAAATTTGATAAGGTAGGCAGTTGAAATGTTTGAGGACCAATTAATGAGGAAAAAAAAAGACTCATAAGGGATAATTATTTGAAACTCGTCTTGCCCACACACACACACACACACATGAAAAAAAACGTATTATTATATAAAAACTTATGTTCAGGCAGCAAAGTGACAAACCAAATAGTGTGCTTGTTTGTTTGATTGTTTGTTTTTCCCCATAAGAAATTAATTTTACAAAAATAAAAATAGATATGGTTATGCTGTATTATATTACAAAATGTTATACAAGAATATTGCTACTTTGCAGCATAAAAAGACTCTAATTAGAAAAAAAGCCCATTTTTTAACCTGAAAACTAATGGCAACATTTTGGACATTGGATTTTCTTTTTTCTTTTTTGAATAAAATTCTTTAGCATGTTTCACCAAATTGGCAGTATGACTTCTCCTAGCTTTTGCTGTATCTTACATTAAGTCATATACTTTTATGTTCTATCATATATTTTGCCTCCAAAATTGTCATTCTTGGCCTATTTTCTGCGACTGGAAAGAGAAAAAGAGATCCAGATTTCCTTTGGATGCTATAAAGTTTCTACAATTTCCATGTAAAAACTATTTTTATGCCCTCTCTAGGGCTTCAATTCCTAAGAAGGATTCAAAAACAAGGAAGCATCCCAAGTAAGGAAAAACTGCAAGCCATTTAGTGAGAGTCATGTTTACTTTTATTCATGTTATTCATGTTATTCATTTACTTTTATTCATATACTTTTCTATATTCTCTAACTGTTTACTTCAACTTGAGAACATAAAATGACAAAAAAAAACAATCTAGTGCAGTATCTTGTCTCTCCCAGTGGTCAATGCAGGATGGTATCAAAGATTAAGAATCAAGGCAAGCACAGTACATATTTCCACTATATTCTTATTCTCCAGTGAGCCACTTCAAAGTGGCTACCTCCAGTGAGTGTGCGGTAAGTCATAGGTAAGTGTGCATTGAGATTTTGTTATATTCACCATCTCTACCAACCTCCACCCCCACCTCCCCTCTCTATATGGAATACAACACTGCCTTCCTTGTTTTTTCTAAGAGATATGACCACTTTGAGTCAGAATTGCTCAAGGTAGGTTTCAGAATAAATTGACATATTGCATGATGTCAAAGCAAATTCATAGAGATTGATACTATTCTGCTAACAAGTTTCCCTCTGCATCAGTCATATCAGCACACTTTGTAGGCTGTCACAACCCAAGCAATGCTGATTTATAATCTTCTCTGTCCAGTGCTTCCTGATGATTTATTAATTCTTCTCTGACTATAAGAAACTTGACAATATTTTTTCAAATAATCTTTGATAATGATGAAACTCTTATGAGACATTTAACAGTCTTGAAAAAGAAAGAACCATTGCAATAGCATTGCTCTCACAATTAGGTAGTATAAGATCAGAAATTAGCTTTTATAGGTTTGGAATTAATTTTGCTTGGCATGACTGAAAGGTCTATTTTTTCTTTCTTCTTATTAAGCTGATCATGATTATATGAAGGGTTACTCCAGGTTAAATATAATGTCCTGTTTTAATCAGAAGCAGGTAAAAAGACTGTCTTTAAAAGACTGAACCAAATTATCTTTGTCCTGATTCAGTCATTGATTCTACAAACATAAGTACCCCACATAAAATGAAACAGAATATTGAACTCAAGGGAAAAGCAAGCTTTTTTCCTCATTAAACTCAAAACGAAAAGAAAGACCAGGTAAAATGTCAGCTATGTTATCACTGGCTGCTCTGTGGAGTGTTGCTTGCTCCATGGGTGAGTTAGTATGGAATAGTTCCTGTCCTCTGGAGGAGGACGGACATCTCTGAATATATGGGCCAAGTACACACCATAAAATCCTTTTCTTAGGGCCTGTAGCACATTTTGCATGTAAGGTACTTCACTATTCTAGAACTTAAATGTGACCATAAATGTAAAAGAAAGTAAGAAAATTCTTTTTGTTTAGATTTTGAGCAACTTAAACCCTTTAGCTCAAAATGCCTTTATCTGACTGTAAAAGTCCTAAATACATAGGTATCCAAATATAAACTCCTACAAAGATTCTGGGTCCTCTGCAGGCCTCCAATGATGCCTCTTGCACCGAGACATTTTAATAATTCTGCCTGATATTTCTTGGAGAGTTTGCATTCATTTATAATGCACTCAAGATAATGAAAAGAATGTTTCCAGCCTAAAATATGTTTGTGTTCTTACCAGTCAGATAGTGAACAACAAGTGACAGCACAGATTGGGAGATTTTAGAAACCAAAAAAATACTGGCTAGTTGAAAAACTTTTAAGCTCTGAAACATTTCAGCTCCAAAAGTGAGGCTCAAGGGGTGACTAATTCTTGTGTTAACTTGCTTAAGTTCAGATTTACCTCTCAATGGTTTCCCATAACATAGCATTCTTAAAGCAAGCTGTCTTATGTTGCTTTCTGCCACATCATACCACAATATCTATCCATAAGCGGATATAAAGTCTTCTGCATGGGAAATGACTTCAGTACTCTTTAGCTCATGATCCTTCATGAAGTTTTCTACAAAAAAATAATATCAAGAAATATAAAATTACAAGTAGTTTTGATTCCATATAAATTGTAAAGAGTATTTCTAATAGTTGGTTCAAAATTCATCACTCTGCATAGCTGTCCTTTTCAAATTAATTTTGAAGTGTGCCTTTAAACTACAGTGCTGAACCTTGACCCATATGGACTTTCTTGCAGTCAGTGTCTCTGAGAGCAGTGTAGACAGCAGTCTTTCTTTTGTGTAGAGGACTTTAATGCATAACAAAAGTTAATTTTCAATCTGAAACAGAACAATCTTCCCAAATTTAGAAATTTCTGATGAAATGCATTATTCTTGGCTGCATTCTACTGACATTTTTTTATCCAAAGCAGTGCATCTGATAGATTTGGTATAGTGGGAACTGAGCATGCTGAGAAATCATGTTTATTCTAATAACTCAAGCAGCTTCATGGAATGGGCTGGAGAATGGACATAAGTCACGCATGATGTTTATCTCGTGGACTGTATGATCTAGCTAACATTCTCATAGTTACTGTCTCAGTTTAGTTCCAGACTATGCAGGCTTGGCACTATTAGTAAGAGGTAATGCAAAAAAAAATGTGGGGAAGATAGGTGTAGGCTTGAGCCACCCTGCACCATTTCACCGAAGCTCAGAGAATAGACCTTGGCCTGTTTTCATTACTGAGTAGGTGTGGTTTAGAAATTTAGGTACCAACAGAACTGTTCAGCTTCTTAATATATAGTTACTCTGTAAAATCAAGGTCCTCAGTGAAATCATACCTGACTGACAATGGAATTTAACATAAATCTTATAATACTATAGAATAATATGAATGTGACAAATCAGCAAACTAACAAAAGAGGAAATGTTTTAAAAATATATATTGTTTAATCCTACTCATTGATTTAAAGAAACCAGGCTTATAAATGAACCTGATTGTATTAATTTTTACAGGGATTTACCATTGACAACAAAATATGGTCCTACCAATTTATTCTCAGACAATCTCAGAGAAAATATTTGAAGCATAGTCCCTTTAGGACTAATAACACAGTGAAAAACCTGAAAAACAAATTTCTCACACTTTTTTTACTATCGAGGAAAAAAAAAAAAAGATTTGAAAGTTTTTTTCAGAGTCAAAGGAGATGATCCCAGCTAATATTTGTTTTCTGTAGCTATTCCTTTACTATTTGCAATTTCCAGCCAAAAACAGATATTAGTATTTATCAGATATTAGTATTTTATCAGAAACAGACCAGCTAGCTCATGTCCCATGCTGAAGTCTCCAGCCTTATCTCTGAAAAAAGATTTTAAGTAAATCAGCTTTTACCTCTTATTTCAGAAGTGTTATTCCGGATTGAACATTTTTTTCCAATAGATACACTATCTAGTCTGCTTCTAGTCTGCTGTGAGAATATCTCACATTTCTATTCTGAGCTAGTGTTCTTAGCTGCACAAGCTTTGATCTACTCTACTCACCAACTCTGAAATCGTTAGCAGGATTTTCCAGAACTGAATATCTCTTCTCTGTCCTTTCCGCCTTAGGCAAGTCCCACTTTAGTCCTTTGCATGAGAAAGACGAAGAAGAAATGTCCATTTCAAGGTGAACATTTTATAGTGCCTATTATCTGCAATGATAAGTCATGGTCAGAAGTATTGAGGGCTCATGTGGGACATAAATGGCTCCAAGGAACACTGTAGTAGAAGTACATCTGCTTTAATTTGTACATGGAAAGTTAGATTCAGTTTCAGGTTATAGAAACCTAAGTGTACATGGTTGCATATAGGTTCTACTTTTAAGATCCATTTATAACTCCCCTGACCCTATAAAATAGTGGGTCATTCAGTCCACACTTATGTATTTACAGCTATTTGAGATGTCTTGTGGTTTTCTGCCTATCCTTCAACTGCCACTTGAGAAGGACACATATACAAAAATATCTCAAATAAAACCTGCTTTACAGGTGGTAACGGATATCTTAGACACCCTAGGGCATCGTAAATGTCAATATATGCCTATGAGGACAGCTATACTGAATTCTAAAATTTCCATTGACTATACTCAGAGATCCAGGTGTGTTCCTACTTTTTACTCTTAATCTATGAGCTCAATCCCATCCCAGCTGCCTTATATAGACAACATTTATATTTAGTTGAAAGTAGCAGAAATCTCTGGAGGCCAGTTCATCTCATTCTAAGGCAGCACAGAGAAAATAATCATCTGGAGTTTCTATTTCTATGCTTTTACTGTGAAGGTTACTAGGTCAGATTTAGATGTTTAAGATAGCTAAAACCAGGTTAGTTGTCTCTATCATAGAGGTAATATATCTATCACAGAGAAAAACTTCACCTTGTACAAAATATATAACAGCTATTTTCTTTTTCCTACTTATTCTGATTCTTCTCTTCTTTACCTTACTTCAGTGCTTGGAAAAACAGTGGAATGAGATCTCTTGGAATACACTTCTGGACCTGCGATGGAGAAGGTGGTGACTGAAAACAATCACTACACATTTACCAAGGCAAATCTGAAGAGCTTGCTTATCTAATGTCATAAAGTGACTAGATTTATAGATAAGGCAAGAGCAGTGGAATTTACCTGAACTTTAGGAAGCTTTTTGACAGTTTTCCCAATATTTCTGTCCCATTAACTATTCCATCCTCTCTCACATGCTGAGCACCCATAAAGGAGGAAGCTGTGCTATTCTCCTGAATATCATTAGGTGATGGCCATAAGACTACCTTATTCCAGTAAGATTGGAAAGCCAGAGAGCCCTCCCTATACACACAGAAGAATGAATCATGTTGGCGCATTCTGGAAGGGTTTTTATCATGACAAACTGTTTTTGTGAGTAGAAACATACTAGCTAGGAACTTCCCTGGGCAACCTACAGGCCACCCAAGAGCTGTACGCATGGCTCTGCCCAACATTTGAATATGTATAATCAGACATCATCTCAGAGGTTCAGAGAGCATGACAGATCTGAGCTATTATCCACATATCTCCTTACAAAATCTGAGTACATCTGGCATTGTGATGGTGAGTATATGGAAACTGTAACATCTCAAGTGATAAATTAAGATATTAGTATAATCAATCAGATTACAGCTGTGATTAAATAAAGCTTGTCCTCTCTTTTTATACAGCATGTTGCAAGAGCATTCTTGGCAAAGAACCTGGTTAGCTCAGTGGGAGCTGACACTAATTAACACAGTCAGCAGGATATTCTTTACACGTGTGTACAAGAAGAAAGCAGTAATTTGAGTATTACAGAATAAAAGTCTGGGAAGTTGGGGTGACTTAAACAACTAACAACTATCGCTATAGAGTGATACATAGTAGCAAAGAGACACTTAAGATTAGGATTGCTGTCCACTGGACCAAAAACAAATGGTGGTGAGTGAAACCTGATACCATGGATCCTCATAAGATTTGATAGGAGTTATAAGGAGGAAGGATGGCAAAATCTATATTAGGATTTGGATCAAAGAACACTGTATTGACCCAGATCATATTTGTGATGAGTATGATAAATAAAAAAGAAAAGGTACAGGTAAGGTAAAGAAGGTAAAGGTAGAGATTTGTTGCTTGTTTGTAAGTTGCCTGGAAGAAATAGTGGAAAAGCTTCCAGAAAAGAAATGCTTAGGTGTTTTGTTAGAGTGACAAAAGGAAATGATTGCTAGAAGCATTATGATTTATAAAACCTGATGAAACCTATTGGAAAGTCAGACTAAATTTTTAGAATCTAAATTACAGTAAATATTATTGTGGATCACAGTGGTCATTCCTGAATGATTACCCAATAATTTATCCCTCTGAAGTCTTCTGGGTTACAGAAGCAGTTTGCTGCTGAATCTATGGAAATTTCTTTGGAATAGATGGACTCTTGGGAGAGGGTGACAATCAGGTCTCACTGACAATGGGTAAAACACAGAGTTTGGTCTTAGGACTGGAAATCCTGCTGCAAATACTGGATCTCCAGCATGCTGATTTGCTATGGACTTGAGCTGTTCATTGGATAAGGTAAATAAGAGAGTAGGAAAAAAAATGGGGAGAATGAATGAGGAGAATGGCAAACCTGCCTTTTAAAAAAAGCTGTAGTAGGTGTGTTAAGAAGGACTAGAATCCAGCAAAGTTGAGAGGCAGTCTCCAAACCTTAATAGTGTTAATTCTAGGCTGCACAGAGAATCATGTGTCTTTCAGTTAAAGGGTTGCTACTAATCCTATAATCCTTTCTCTTCCATCATGTCTGAGATGAATGCACATATCTGCTGGCTGGTGGTTTTACAGAAACTATTACCTGCCTTAATTCTACAGGAGATGCCTAAGTCAAAGTAAAAAAAAATCAGAACTATTGCAAACAATCAAAACTAATTGCAGTACTTTTAAAACTAAGAGTTCTCAAGCCCTGTTGAAAATAATTAATTTCTTGAGAGAGAAATGTAAGGACGACATAATCCTTTGTGGAGGAAATATTTAGAGACGGGTTTGACTAGACAGTAGCTGCATAGATACCTAACTAAGGGACTCAAACAATTAGCTGGAAAAACTCAGAAGTAGATGTTTAAATAATCACAAGTGGAAACTCCAGAGCTCAGACAATTAATAGGAGAAACTTGTGACCTGCCAGAGAAACCTGTACCTACTTTGAGACTATACCCCATATAAGGTAATGCAATGAGAAAGGAGACTATGTAAACAGAGACTCTGAAATGGCAGTTTTTCCAGCTAGAACAACAATATTGAGCTTAGTGGAATTAAGAAAGTAAATTTGCTGCAGATAGCCCTAGATCTATCTAATAGTAGACCTGTTAATATTATACAGTATAAATTCCCTGGCCCTGCTATTAAAAATATGAGTGATTTAGTTCATCAGCTAAAGTAGTGAGGAATTATAGACAAAAATAATGCTGCCTATAACGATTTCATATGGCCAGTTTAAAGATAAGATGGGATGGGGCAAGAGGGCATTGATTATAGGACTTTAAATAAAGCCACTAGACCTTTAACAGACATGGTACCAAATATTTTGGATATTGTAAATTTTATAAGTGACCAAGTATCCCCTTGGATGGTTGTGCTATATGTTAGAGATATATTCTTTATAACCTGATACCAGAACAAACTAAATCAAATTTTGCTTTTACTTTCACTGGAATCCAATGCTCCTTTAATTGTCTACCCTGGAGTTTTAAACACAGCCCAACCATTGCTCTTGCTATGTTAGCTAATTAAATGGAATCAGTCATTCTTCTTCTGAAGTAACAACTGTATGGTATATAAATGCTATCTTAATCAGAGTATCAAATCAGGAGATGGTTTGTTAAGGTATGAGTGCTGTTATTCAGCATTTACAGGATTTAAATATCAACATTCTTGACTCAGATGGATAAGGACTGAGTCAGTTATGTTTTTAGGAATCCTGTGGATAACAGGATGAAAGATTGTGCCAGAACCTGTACTCCCAGATACAAAAAAAAAAAAAAAAAAAAAAATCTGATCAGAGGGAGATGACAGTATCTAAGTTTGGATGTTACAGGATGGATCAGTACACAACCAGATAGGTGAAAAACTGGTTGGATGATTGGACTCAGAGTGTGGTGCTGACAATCAGTTCTCTCTCTAGGGGTTGAAGAGTACCCTCAGTGTCTGGGACCTGTCCTGTTCAACATCTTTTCAACAACTCAGACAATAACTCAGAGTATGTTATGCACTGCACTCTGGCTAAGTCAGCAGATGATGCCACTTTGGGAAGACCAGTCTGCACACTTGAGGGCAGGACATCACCAAGAGGGATGTACAAGCTGGAGGAACAGACTGACAAGACAAATGCAAAGCCCTGTCCTTGGGAGGGAAGAACACCTTGCAGGGTTACAGGCTGGGGACTGACAGGCCCTGGGAGGCAGTATGTGAGCTGACAGTCTGCCCTGAATGCAGTGATGGTCAGCATCATCCAGAGCCGTATGAACAACAGCACTGCCAGCAGATCAAGCAAGGGGATTATTTCCCTATACCTAGCACTCCTTGTTCCATTATCTATAATACTATGTCAAGATAGGATCTCCTTTATACAGGAAAGATGTTGGTAAACTGAGGCCACCAGTTCAGTGGAGGGCCATTGCGATAGTTGGGGCTGCAACAGTTACGTTGTGAGGTGAGACTGAGGGCCTGGGGCTTGTTCAGCCTGAAGAGCAAATGGCTTCACGAGACCCTAACAGCCACTCCCCAGTTATCTATGGGGAGACTGTTCAGAAGATAGAATTAGGCTGTTCCCAGCCATGTTTGTCAAGAGAACGATGGTCATAAATTGAAATGAGAGAGGTTCCTATTAGATACAAAGACAAACCTTTCCCTCTGAGAACAGCCTAGTTGTGCTTGAGTTGAGCTTCCCTTGAACAGCTTGAAAGGGCTGTCCAAGAAAGGTGTGCAGTCTCCAGCTCTGGAGGTTTTCAAAAACCAACGGGGTAAAGCCTTGAGGAACCTGATCTGATCTCATAATTGGGACCCTGCCATGAGAAGAAGGTTGGACCTTCTGCGATCCTTTACCTCTTGAGTGACAACTGTGTCCTATGAAGAAAAATCTAAGTTACTAATATATACTTTCTAGTTTATGAAATAACATATCAAAGACTAGCTATATTTGACTATGAACCAATTTCCCACATAATTTCATGTGCTTAAGATATAAAAGTTTATACATGAATCCTGAACTTATTACTTCATTTGAAGTTAATAGTCAAAGGAGCTAAACCAGCATTCTTCTGATGCTAATGTATATCAGATAAATCACATACCAAAATGGCTACTCCTACTTGGCAATTCTAAAGAAATCACAGAGTAACTGGTGTTATAAACAGACAAATCCTCTGAGCCAATTGATTTGCCAGTATGCTTTATTGTAAATAGCAAGCAAGCAGCGCT
>JAWLRI010000839.1:213880-227875 GCA_034781795.1 Crypturellus tataupa | reverse complement strand
TTAACTTCTGACAATTTGTTTACAGAACTTTTTGTACTCCCTCACATTTGCTCATCATGACTCAGTCAGCACAAACCACTTTGTCACGGATTACATCCCTGTTTATCACACTGGGTTAAATGTAGAATCTTCTCTTTAGAAATTTTAGACTGGGAAAGGCCTAATTTCATCAGATGAAATCATGCTTTAGAAATTATTTTCAAATCAAAGGGCTAAAAAGATGGACTAGATTGAGAAGACTGATAAAAAAGAACCAGTTACGTCCAAATACATAGAAGATAGAATTGTCCTTCATGAGAAAAGATTTCAAAAAGAATGATGAGCATCTTCCTTGTGAACACAGCACTAATTACAGAGAAGATTCTTGCTTAGAAATGAGGATGACATAATTTAAGTAACAGAATCATATAATTTAAATAAGGAAAAAGAAGTACTATGCCATATGGTTCATCAATCTGGTGAAACATAATTGTTCCTTGTCATGTTTTCATCAGAGTTTTAAGTGTCCAAGGGAAAGAACTTTCATTATTTCCCACAGGAGATTATATTGACTGAGAGAGCTTATTGCAAGGAATGTTTTGTTAACTTCAGACTAATACCTGCTGTTTCTATAGATTATTGAGTTTTTTTTTAAAAAATTATTATTATCCTAATTGACAATCTTTTCTCATTTTTGTTATGTTAAAATGCTATTTCTCATTTAACCCAAATATATATCTAACTTTTTAAATAATTCCTCAGTAAGTGATTTCTCCAAACTCAAGCACTTTTTCAACTGTCTATATTTAACTGGCAATGAAATGTTTGGAATGCAGTATCTTTACATTCTACTTAGCAGAACTGTTCAAAGAAAAATACCATTTGCATAAAATAGAATTGTGCTTGTAGATTTTTGATGTAATTCATTGCTATTCTGATTTTTTTTTTTTTTTTGCTATTTAGTTTCTTATCTACTTTTAGTTGTTCCTCGGGGACAAAGAAAGGGCTTGTTAAATGAAAAAATGTTAAGCGAAGAGATTCCTGATTCTTCCGTGTAGATAATGGAAAAAAAATTGGGTAGAAAAGTTATGCAACAGGTAAGCATGTAAACACTTGTGCTGTGGATATTTGCTTTTCACAAGCAACTAAATCATTGAAAGGTGGAGTTAGCTAAACATATAAGTTTTACATACAGTTTTATTGTTACTATCTTTGAATATGATTTTGTATCTTCATTTTTGCTTATTTTTCCTAGGTTACATTAGACCCAAATCCCCCTAAACACCTGCATTTGTATAATGTGGAATTAGTTCAGCAGACCCACAAGTGATCTTGGAAGTCTGCATGTTCATATGTCATTGAGAAATTAGAGTCTCTGTTATATTTTCTTTTTTTTTTTTCTTTTTTTTTGGGAATGAATATAATTTTATCCGGCATTTTATCATACTTTTTTTTATTATTATTTCTAAGTAATTTCCTGCTAATTAAGTATCCAGTCTAACAGCTTGTATTTTTTTTTCCAGTAACCATACATTATTTTATTTCCCAATTTTCTATATGGCATGAGCTCAAATACATTTCTTTTGTAATCCTCTCTACTCTTTGAAGTTCTTCTGAACAAAATGTCAAATAGAACAATCACTTCAGTGAGAAATAGTAAATCATGTCAGTCTTGCACATCATAGAATTGAAAATAAAAGCAGTGAATTTTAAAATTTTCCCTTTGACAGACTGTTGCTAGCATCAGGGACAAGCATTTGATCTCATTTTGTACCCCTTGCCCCACTCCCATTTACAGCGGTTGTTTTTTTTTTTTTTTATAAGCATTTGATACTGTGTTGTCTGAAAGAATTCAGAAAAAATCAATAAATATATAAAACCATCCAGGAGCGCTTTAGTAGGGCACCTTGGTATCTAGGAAAACCTTAACCTTAGTTTTTATTATGATCTGCCTTATGAGCTGAATCTTTTCCAAAGATAATAAACTTACTTAGTCTCTGATGTTTTAGGAGAAGCCTCTAATATTTTAGGGGAAACCCCTGAGTTTTTGGGGAAATCAGATATTTTGCTTTGTAAGTAAATGCTCCAGTAATTAGACTGTTATACATAATGTGAACACTCTTCCCGTCTCTAAAGAAAAATCAACCATTGTCAGGTCTCAGAAGATGGCTGAGTGGTTTTGAACCTAATCAGATGGAATAAACTCATCCTCCCTGTTCAGCAAGGAGAGCAGAATTGCCTGCCTGGATGGAGAGTTATAAACTCCTAGCTCAGCAGATTTGTTTTCCTTCAAAAATACCTGTATCTTTATTCACTGTTTAAGGAATATAGAAATCCCATTAAGGCATTCTGGGGTGGTCTCTTACTATTTAATGTTTTTATGTTAACTACAGGTAAATCATAAAGAGAAAAAATATTTCTTAAAATGGATTGGAAGATTTGAAGATATTTATTGAACACACTGTATAAGATACTTAATATTTAAGAAAGAAATAGGAAACTTAATACTTAAGTTTCACACAATTCTAACTTTTCTTTTTTCCTTAATTGTTTTGTTTCATTAGTTTTCTTAAAGCAGTGATACATATACACACATGTAGATGTGTAGATAGATATACAGTCATATGTAGAGATAAATATAAATAGATATAGATTTTACTAACATTTTGCTCCCTGGCTGTCATGTATATCATGAACTTTACTTGCTAAATATTACAGCAGAGGGTTCTTCAAAGAAATGCATACAAACTCTGCCTGCACATTTATGCATAGCTTTTAGATAACTCTTAACAGTCCAGCTAATTATGAATCTGTATTACTGAGCCCCAAATCCCTATTAGATTTGCCAGATTTATAGGTTTTCAGCAAAACAGCTTTGCAGGACTCATTAAAAAAAAAAAAAAAAAAAAGTCTTGGTAAGTTTTTTTCTGGAATCCTAATGAATATGGTGTATCACAAAGCAATATCATTCTTTTTTTCTCTCATTCTGTTCCAAGTATAAGCATGATAACTCTTTCAATCAAACTCTCGATCTTTCCCCTTACACAGGTCCATATAATTAATTCCATAGAGTTTTTGAGGTAACTGATTCCTATCCCTCAAAGGGATGTTGGTTGTAATATGACACATTGTAGTAATATAAGCATCTTAGAGCAAGTCAAGGTCATAGTCTGAATTCTCTGCTAACTGTGGACTTAAGAGTTGAAAAGACACGTTTAAACCAGCCCAAAAATTCACAAGAAGATTCAGAGACTGCACTAAGAAACTACAACACTTCTTCCTGCAGCAGTTCTTTCTGTCCACTGCCAACACATGTTCCTTATACCATCACGAGGTATTTAAAAGATAACAATCAAGAGGAAGACTGAAATAACTTATGTAAAGTAGGAGCTTTCAAAAAGTAAGATTTAAGTGTGCCTTGAATGAGATTTAATCATCTCATTTATACTGCAATAGATACTGTTAGCTTGTACTACAGTAGATATAGTAGGTACATTTAATTTGTACTGAGGAAAAAAAAACAGTCATACACAGAAGACAGCCTTCTTGTGAGGCATGCATGAGTTATGAAATTTCTTCCATAAAAACATGGACCAAGGGGAGCACTGAATGAAAGAAACATTTTCTGTCAGATTCGCTATCAACCCGTGGTGGTTGCCTGTGGTTATAGAGGGAGTACTGAGGCCATCCACCTCAGGGTCAAGAAGCATTGACACCTATGAGATGATATGCAAAATGACGTTTATTGAAATACGCTGCTGGTTCTTATAACTTCTGTCCAGGTGGAAGTTGTCTTATGTACCAATCAGGTTCCAGACATCACTTTTTTGCCCTAATATGGTTAAACCCTTGCCCTTTCCGTGACACCGCGAGATCTTCCGTCCGTTATTCCTTATCTCTACTCCTGTCACGTGCAACAGGTCCTGTTAGCAATACAGCTACAACCCCCACAATATTCTACATTACATATACTCAAACATATCAGTAAATCTTCTGTTCTGTAGAAGGTAAGCAAATAGTGCAGATAGATAGGTTATGAAAAAAAACTCTATAACTTTTCTTATTAAGACTGAAACAAAAACTTCAATATCTAAACTCACTTTAATTGTTATTATCAATTGTTATTTTTATTATTTTTGATAGAAAAAAGAATTCCTTGTTAGGAGCTATGCACAATAACATAAATAAGAGGTCAGAAAGAGAGACAGCAATGAGAGGGAACTGATTGCAATTATATCACTCCCTTGTGCTTGGCACTTTCAAAATATGAAATTCTAGCACACAAACACAAATATTAGTGCAGGTTAATTGAATGCATGAAAAGTTTGGGGCTTGCATACAATGAAATATTAATGCAAGTCTGGTGATAATAACAATACTTCAATTTGGTATATAATTCAATGAACTGGTCTTAGTCCTCTGATAAAGCTTTTGTAGATAAAAGGAATAAAGCAATTGAATTGCGCCTTGCAAATACTAATTACATAGGTATTGGTCAGACACAATTAATTTAAAAAAAAAAAGAAGTTAAAAGTTACAGTTCTGCTGTTAAATTTATCCTCAGTGTTTTGGAAGTTTCTAATGCATACCTACTGAGTTTACTTGGGAATAAAACAGAGAGAGAAAAAAAATGTAGAGAAGAAATAAAACCACACTCTTGTGCAAGCTGTGAGGAACACACATACAGTAGGAAATGAAAAATAGAAGTTTTCAAATTCAGAGAAGACTGAAAAATTTTAGTATATTTCATTTTACTTAACCCCCCCAAAAATGTCCTTTATTTTGAGTATTAAAAGATCAAATGGTAGTAACTTTGAGATTACTTTGTAAGAATTGATTTACATCATACTTGGGCAATAAAGGAATATTATTGTTATGCCAGGAAGTATTTCCTAGAGACACAATTTGAAAAGAAATGGGATTAAGTTGTTAGAAATCATCCTTAACCTTGTCTGCCATTTTTTCTCATTCTATAAGAATAGCTATATATTTTATAATGGACTTAGAGCATTCGTGTTTTGCCTGTGAGGATTATATGAGTGATGGAGGTAAACTGATATATAGCAGTTCTATCATTCATCAAAGTCTTATATTTGACTTCAAGCTACACTATGAAACCCTTGTCACTTAAGGATAACTACATGCCATATGACAGAGCCTTTCAGGGGCACTTTTTCTAGTTCCTAACCAGCTTCAGAGAAACAGGATATATTTCTCCATGTGGATCAGTACACTGATAAGGCAACTCTAGCTCTGATAGTAGAGAGAGATCTGGGGGGGTTGGCATTGCAAGTGGTAGCACACATTAAGTTGTGCTGCACCAAAATCGTGTGTGGATTGTTCTGATATTGCCTGGGCTAATGTGCCTTACTATTTCAGCACTGAATGAGTTGGGGATGAGGAATGAATGATTAACAATGGTGTGATTATTAAACTCCTTATTTTCCTCAACTTGCTGGTGACTTTAAATCTTTGGAGATTTTTTTTTTATTTGTTATATCTTCTTTCTCTCTCTTACAGATAATAACATGCACTCTATGCAATCCCATTAGCTTAGAATTTGAAAAATGGAGACTGATGCTACCCCAGAGAAAACCACTTCCAAAGAAGGCCAATTTGTAAATTCTGTGAGGAAAAGAAGAGAAAAGCTCACTGTCTTGGCCCATGCAATACGTGTATATTCGCTTATATTGGTGTAAATGTGTCCTTTCAGTTTCATATAAGACACACACACTCTAGGTCTCCTGAATCTGGATCATTTTTCTAAAACACAAGTCTTTCAATATTTCTAACTTTCTTTTGCCTTTTTTTTCCCATTAAACTATTGTATTACCTAGGAAAGAGCCGCAAGTTCAGCAGTCAGAGTGCACTGATGATTTCACTTTTGCAAAAAATGGCATTAAATTGCACACATATAGGAAATGCCTCACTTACTCTCTTACTTCCCATACACACACATTTTATTTTCCTGACCTTACAGAAATGAGTACATAGATGTAGCCCTGGAAGTCTCCAGGGTAATATCCAACCTATTAACAGGGTAAACTCATATCATACACAGTTACATATGCAACATTTCAAAATATATTAATCTGATTTTAATGTTTTGATTAGCTGCTTGTTTTAGTGGGTCTAATTAACTTCATAACATTGCTCAGAAACCCAAATATATATTTAACTAATAAGTAAATACCCATGAGTTACACCTGTGTGGTACAGGGTATCCCTGAAAATGTGGTACAGCATATCCCTGAAAACAGATACATTCCTGTGTCTTAAGCTATAATTCACAGTTTTTAGGTGTCTGTGTTTGCAAATAGAATAATAAAAAAAAAACATAGAATTTTTGGTAGAAGAGAAATATAGATAAGATGATAATTATAAAATAATGAAAGGGCAGTAAAATCATTTTTTTATGTGGCAGAATGCTCTCAGAAACTGTAAAGGCAAATGGATTGAAATAAAAGACAGGCAGATTTTGAAGAGGCGTTTCAAACAAAAACTGTTATATCTCCAAGGTAAAACAAGGAGGCAGACTAAGAATTGTTTATGTAGATAGCAGAGACAGTAGAATGGCTAAAAGGCTGATCGTATGGGATTTCAATTATCCTGATGCAGGAAACAAGAACTGATGAGTAATGAAAAACAAAACAAAACAAAACACAGAAAACTGAACAGCTGAACACTCAAGCTTGCATCTTTTCACTGTCTGCTGAAAAATCAACAGACTGATTCTAGGTGGTGTTCTGAGAAGCAGAACAATATGATAAATGAGATAAAATGCTTGTCATCTTATGCTACACCAGTTGGGGTCCATCCTCCTAAGAAAATATGCATTTGCCTTGTCAGGACACTACCCTAATATCTCTAATTTGTGCCTAAGGCTTGCAAACAGAAACTATTAGACAGGCTCTCAATCAATTGAACATCCCTAGAGTGCAATGATCACACTCCATCCTCAGACAGATTGCACATTTTGATAGCTACACTAAGCAGCTTTTGGCCTCTGTGGAGAAAATCAGTAGTGGGCAATACTGCACCAACTGTTTCTGAGGCCCATACAGAATAACTTCTGTGCCTTCAGTGATCACTACTAAACAGAATTTCTCTCTTGTGCAAATCAAACAAGTCTCATTATTTTAGAAATAAATACAAAATGTAACTTCCAATTATTTCTAAATTATTATTAAAAAGTTCTTTCACATTTGATTTGGGTTGCATATGCAAACACCTTAACTGTCTTTAGGTCACATATGACATTGATAAATCTTATGGTGAAACAATGGAATTTCTGTAAGAATAGCACAAAGTGCTAATTCAAGAAAAACTAAAAAGAAGACAGAAAGAGTAACTCAGATGTTTCCGAGTGGCCAGTGGCCGATGTGTCATATTGAAGGCACGGACTCTAGTATAAGGAACCAAAGACTCTTTATTAAGCATCAGATAAAACTTACCTACTGTAATGTCCTGGGTACAATACTTTGTTTACCTACAAGCATGTGAAGCACAGTTACTAAATAAACCAATCATCTAAAGGATTATGTCAAGACTATCCAATGAACTTCTTGGTCACGCAGCAGCTGTACAGTTGCTTTTGCTCCTTGTTTGCTGATAGAACATCTGCACTGCCGCCCTTGAGGTTGATTATCTACTAACAAGGCATCCCATACTACTGTCCTTGAAGGTGGCCTCCACAGGTCAACACTGCACTACTTGTCAAAGCCATCATAAATAACCTGTATGCTGTTTTCAGTACATGTTTGTTTGTACATACAGGATTACAAGAAATATTGAGAAAGACAATGAACCACAACTTCCCACATTTGGAAATGGATGGAGAAGTAATTATATCTGCAATTATTTTTAGGGCTATCTTAGAATGAATAGGAGTAAAATTTTCCCTAATATATTTATAAATGTTCAGATCAAAATGTATTTGATCACTGTGAAATATCTATAGAGTCATTATTAGAATATTATTTAAATCATAAAAATACATAAAATTACTAAAATATTGTTCTTGATCTATTCATTTAAGATAGGTAATAACAGTAGGCATTTCTTATAATATTTCACTGTGTACTCCTAAGCTTGTCAAATATGGCAAATAACTTTCTATTTGAAGCTGTAGTTAAAAATCACAGGATTTAAATGGAAAGTGCATCAGTAAATAAGACAACAGTGGAGTTTTCAGCTTTATAATGTAACAAAAACAAATGATCATGTTCCAAAGTTGAACTGTCATTGAGAAGAGCTTAACTGATACTGATTTGTCTATGTGCAGATACCACAGACAAAGAAATAAAGAAAATCAGTGAGGCATCTCAGCGTAGCTGCCAAGTGCCTTGGAGGAAATATCTGACTGTGATAGGTAGGAGGTTTATTTATTATTTTTAAAACAAACAAACAAACAGATGCATGATTTAAAAGTGCATTTCTTATTTTTTTCAATAAAAACAGACACATCACAAAACAGTGTCTTGAATTCTTTTAAGTATTACTGGTCAGATGTAAAAAGCAAAGGACTTCTTGCTTCTTAAAGGCAAAATGTAAACAAACAGTTTATATTCTCATTAGAGCTTTTAATGTCTTAATATTTTATGAAGTGTAGGTAAGTAAGTATGGCAATTAAGTAAGGCAAGTAAGTATGAATCTAAAGGGAGACCTGAAGACCTTAATTAAACCTGGTGTCCTGTATGCTAATAAACAATACAAGGTTATATATATACTTATATACCTATATATATATACCTACTGTGAAAAACAGAGTATGCAAAAAAAAATAAGCATTGTTTGTTTTAAGGTTAGATTGAGAGAATGAACATCAGTGTCACTGCAGACTATGAGCTAGACTCATTCAGCATTTTGTATGGCCAATATTATGGCATAGTTTATCAAACAAGTTATTTGCATTTCCTCTAAAAGAAAGTATAGGTGGAAAATTTAACCTGAATATGCATTAGGTTTTTTTTTTTTTTTTTTTTTTTTTAAGGAACCATCAGAAATTAAAACTGTTTAATTCTTCATTAAATGTAAAGTTGGCACACCGTAATTTAATTATTCCACAAGATTTCCTGCAGTACCTTGGTATTCCTCAGATAACAGAAAATACCATTGATGGGGGGATACTTGGCCTTAGGGCAAATCATGCCCTAAGTGTCCAGGCAGAATCATGCTCTATGTTCAGACATGAAACTTAGGTGTGCTAATGAAATCTAGCGATTCTCTTTCCAGCATGTAGGAGAGTAATTACATCTCAGGTGCCTTAATACATTTGCTTTTCCCCCATTTGCTCTTTTGAAAGAGAAGAGGTCTCATGTTGGTTTTGCCAGCCCCATATGGTTGTAATAGACATATTAGAGTATCCTCAGCAGCAGTAGACACTAACTTCTGAGCAGTTGAATCAAACTCCCGATCTTGGGAGCTTAAACAGTCTAAGCTAAGACAAAGGTAAAATCAGGTACATACAATTTGGAGGTGAATTCCATTTAATCTGGAATCCCTGCAATATCCAAGATATTCTTCATGGAATTGCAGGTATGACATAAAAGTAGCAAAAGTAGCTGGAGGTCATATTTAACAATCTGTATTGCCCCAGTGTCTACCGTGTAGATTCTCTATGCCCTGCCTATTTATTATTTTTTTTGATTTTAGTTTCATAGATGATATCAGAGCAGTTATAAGGAGCTAAAAAATAAATATAGTGCTTAAAATCTAATAGTACTAATTTAGATGATCACACTGTGTGAAATACACAGAATTAAGATCCTTTGTGTGTGTGTGCGATCCTTAGAATGTGTAAGTAAAGTCTTGAATTATTTTGCACTTTTTAACATCATCATCCATGTTACACGACTTTGCACTCCACTATATAGCAGAAAGATCAAGTTTGGGTTAGAAACATATCTCGAATACAATTTAAGAACATTTTGCAAGTATGCACTGACATCTGGTGGACGTTTAGCCTAGCACTCAAAGTAAATGTCTCTCCTACGTATTTGTGTCCTGTTAGTTCAAAGAACGGACCTTTTTCCAAGGCAGAGCTTACCTGAGTAAAGCTTTCATTGACAAGGCTTCTGTTTCTGTGTTTTTCCCTTGGGAAGAACAGATTTTTGACTGGAGCCTAATTTTATAAATATATATATACATATATGTGTGTGTGTGTGTATAGTGTGTTTGTTTGTAAAAAGACACATGTTTTAAAATATACACAACAAACAGTTGGAGACATATGGCCATATTCACATGTGTGATATAGCTTGGCCCTTCTCCAGCTTTAGAAAAAACATGTTCGTTGTCTACCAGTCCACAAGCCCACCTTTAAGGGGTGCCTGACCATGGGAAAGATGCTATTCAGGAAACCATCCACTCAGCTGGCATCCACAGGCATTTCAAAATTATAAGGCCTAAAGTGAATTCCTGGAGCTATCATTCATCCATTTCATTTTGTATATTCCCGACAATCTTCTGTGACTGGTTCGTATTTGTGTGGTTTGTCTTTTAGTCTGAAATATATTTCTTCCTGTTTTTCCATTTCTCACTACAGTTTCTCTTTTCTGCCATCACTCTACATGAACACTGGTTCTTTTTCTTTCTTTCTTTATTCTTTTAATTTTTGTTATTCCTATGCACTTTTTTTTTCCACTCATTAAGTCATCTCAGGCACCTTTTTAGGGGCATGAAAACATAAATTCCTGATTAAAAATATCAGTCAAGACTGTTTGTCAAGTATAAGTAGCAAGTTTCAAAAATTTTTATGCTGTCAAGAACATAATGGAGAGCAGTATCTAGTACCTAATTTTTGGTGCTAAACAATATACTAATAAAATCTGAGGGGAAGTTGTGGCACAAATCCAGAGGATGAACTGGATTTTTGAGAATGCACATTTTGCCTGGGATTAATTTCTGATGATGTTTTGTTCTTTGAGATATTTGTTAAGGAAAACTCTAAGAAGGGAGTTCATGAAAGCTATCTTTATCTATGTCACATAGAATATATATTTAAAAACATTTAATAGCTTATGTTTCTTTGCATGTTTGTAACACTAAAGAACATTTTTTCAAAGTTATTTTGATTTTATGATGACTGAAAGGAAGAAAGAAAGACAGCAAGAGAAAAAGGAGAGAAAGAAAAAAGAAATGGATTAGGGCCTAAAACATTACTTATCCAGGAAAGCATCTTCTAGTCAGAACCTGAAGTAACTTTAAAAAGGAGAGAAAAAAAAAAGGAAAAGGATTAATGTATTTCTATTCTGGGTAATTCAACAGATTCACAGACCTTTCCCTTTTCCCATATTCTATAGCTTGTTACCAGAATAAAAGGATACCGATATACTACTGTTTAATGTGTTAAATTGCAGTTATGCTGTTTGTTTGGAAAGTTGTCAGTCTTGATTTAAAAAAAAAAGTTTTAAAAAAAGAAGTATCTTAGGCTAGTAAGGATGTTACATCTTTTGACTTTGGTAAATATGTGGTATTATCATCAGATTCTGTTTATATTATATTCTTTTTTTATGAAATGGAAATTGATATAATTGCATGACTTCCAAAGCAGAAGTTTCAAGGGGAAAACAAAAAGGAAAAAAAAAAGAAAGAATATAGAAACATTTACAACAAAATGCTGTAGTCCATTAACAGTAATCTTTATATTTGTCATGTCTTCATTTACTATCCTATGACCAATAGAACAAAATTTTAGAGAATCACAGAGAGCTGGTGCTTTGAAGACAGAAAACTTTTGTAAACTTCACTTTGCACTTGGAGGGGAAAAAGTATCTGACTGTATAGAACAGAAGGACCAATAATCTGTATAATTGATTTATATACATATTTTGATTTGTTATTTTTCATGTTCAGAATTTAAAAAGAATGTAGGTTCTCTGCTGAGTGTGGATGGCAAAAATAGTTACAAATGACACAGAAAAGACTCACGTACTCAGGATCTTCTATTCCTCAGTCTTCACAGGCAAGGTCGGCTCCCAAGTGTATGTAGAGAAGCAGTGCCAAAGCAAATAATGAAACACCTTCTAGAAGGAGAAAATATTTATCAGGAGAGATCCTCTTTGACATGATATCCCACAACATCCTTGTTAACAAGTTGGTTAGATACAGAGTGGACAGATGGACCACAAAATGAGTGGAAGAATAGCCAAACCACTGAGCTCAAAGGGATGTGGTTAATGGTTCAGAGCTGAAATGACAGTCAGTCATGAGTGATTCAGTGATTCTGATACTAAGACCTAACTTAGCCGCACCAGGTTTGTAGGTGACTGTAAAGTGAAAGTAGGTCAGAAGGAAGAGCCACTATACAGAGACAGAGTAGATGACTGGGCCAACAAAAATTGAATGTGGTTTAACAAATAGGAATGTGGCATCCTGCACATAAATCAGAATAATCCTAAGCATCTGTATGGTTTGACTGACTGAAGTGTAGCTCTGCTGTAAAAGACCTTGGGATTCTTCTGGGCATGAGGAAGAACATGGATCAACAGTGCATTCTTTTAGCAAATTATGTCATGGACTGAATCAATAAGCACATAGCCAACAGATCAGAGAACTTTGCTCTTGTTAGGCCATACCCAGAATATATTACTCAGAAATTATTTAATAAGTTTGAGATATAAAAAAATATGCTTTTGTGAATGAAATATTTGCTCACAAATTCAGTAAGCAAAGGCCTACTATATCAGAAAAATGACTTTTTTTTTTTTAAGCTTTAGTCTGGAAAGTAAGGGGGAAAATATAGAACAGTTGATCCTACTGATAAAATAGCTTTGAATTGATGTAGGAGTTGATTTACTCTGAATTTTACTGTGAGTGTATAAATTCATTATTGTAAGTTCCAGAGTAGGTTTCAAGCTCTGTGGGCACTGAAGAAGCTAAAGACCCTGTTTAAGGGCTTTTCTATCAAGCCGCCTAGGGACTGTGTTTCTTTCACGGCTTCTTAGCTCAGCAGAGATCTTGGAAGACCATGCAAAACTGTCCACATGCTTCCAGTGGGTCATGCTTCACCATCTGCTGCAACAGTAATTGTAGATTAAGATTCGGCATTCAGGGTAACCAAACTGGTCCAACCTGATGATTATCAGATTTCATCACCATCAAGAAGAATACTAGGTATTGCTGAACACAATTCACTTCATTCTAAAATATACACCTACTCTTGGTCAGATAAATTGTTCTCTAAAAGTAAAATTTTTGACTGCATAAAGAAAGGAGACAGGAGGTGACTAAGTCAGACTTACAGCTGCAGTACAGGCATCGGAAGTTAGATGAAAAGGCTCCTGCTGGGCCTATCTCATGCAGTGATCAGATGTTCACAGAGCAGAGATACAGAGTAGCAAGATATAACATCTCTGCATTGGCAGCACATTTCACAATGTCAGAACATCTATCCAAAATGTGAACAACGGACAGGATTACTGCGGACCACCAATGATATGATTTAATACTTTCAATAAAAAATTTTTATGACTGTTTGGCAGCTTAGACTTCCAGATGGCTGTACTGCCATTCAAAGTGACCTTTACATGCCGAAAGAATGAGACAGGAGGAACCTTATGAACCTTAACAAAGGGAAATGCAAAGTCCTGCATCAAATCAGAAGGACCTGCAGAAACTGAAAGAGCCACCAACAAGCTGTCAATGTCAGCAGAAGAGAGAGGGGAAACTTGCCACTCATCTTGCAGAGATGAGGACACTGCTGTCATTGACTATTCCTCACACAGATAGGGTCCAACAGACAGGTACAGCAGAAGAACGATAGGGCAAGACCAGAGGAAGCCTAGGGGGCCTCCTATAGCTCACCAAATTGCTCACTAGCAGTATGATTGCTGCAGTCAGGTCACAGGCTTCATACTGAGTTTGCAACACCTCAGAACTGAGGTTTGTCAGCCTTTTTTTTTTTTTTTTTTTTTTTATCCAAACTTTTCCTGACTTGCTGTGGAAGAATGGCCTGGAAAAGGGGAAACTTAGAGAAAAACTAGGGCCTAACAGAAGTTTTGGCATTACAGAAGC
>JAWLRI010000839.1:191255-205750 GCA_034781795.1 Crypturellus tataupa | reverse complement strand
GGCTACATGACCTGTTAAGGCTTGCTATATTTTCTCTTCAACCTTCAATTTGCTGGGCAGAACAGATTTTTTTTTTTTTTTTTTTTTTTTTTTTTTTTTACTGCTCTCGCACAAGAAGTGCAGAAAAAAGGATTTTCACCATTTGGGCATTCCTAAACTAAACTTTCTTTTCCTTTAACTCCAGAAATTACTATCTGTGTAGAGCTGCGTAATTTTGGCTGTTGTTGTTTTTATTTTAACTTGTTTTCTAAGCAGTTTGTTTCACATAGAGCTAATGCAAATGTTATAATTCAAGCAAAAATAACCAACAAGTACAAATCCAGTGAAATTCACACTAGATTCTTCCTAAAATTTTACCAAAGTTAACAGTACACTTTTACAACAACTCTATGTCTCTTATCTGCTGGCTATATTTTGTTGAATCATATCTAATGATTGTTACTGCAGGGAAGAAACAGAAAAGTATGAGTCTCTGGTTCAGAGCATTTTTGAAGCTCTAATACTGTAGCAACTCATATATGTGGGTTCCCTAGTACAAAGTCTTTTTATATTAGATTTATACATCAATAGTCTTTATTTTATTGACTTGCATTATTTTGACCATTTTAATAAGCATTAAAACCTTGCTTTAACAACCAGCTCTGCCTCCTGGACCCCCTGTAGATATTATGTTTTATTTTTTATTATATTTAATATTATGATTCGGTGCCCATGAGGAGGTTTGGATATCTGCTTAGTTGAAATAATTCCCTGGAGAAACACAAAATGTAGTATTTCAAAGGCTAGAAACACTTTTTTTTTAACACAAAAACTTATTTTCATAGATTTGCCTTAAGCAGACACAAACTTCCTTAAAAGACTCCTTTGTTAACTGTAGCACTAAACAATTTCAACTGGGGTAAATTAAACTTTTCCTAATGCCTGCAAAGAATAGAGAGACTCATTTGCTTTGCAATCGAAGGCATGTCATTGTTATACAGAATAAAATGTGCCTACTTACCAGCAGGCAGTCATTCCAGAGTATTCCAGCAATTATTTATTTTTTTTATTTATTTACTTTCAGAAGGCTCTAATTTCCATTGGAGTTTATATTTCACGGCAAACATTCAATACTCGCTAAACTCACTGCAAGTGAGCATTATGCTAAGTATTCAGATCGCTGGAAGCAGCAGGGTACTGCTGCTGAGTACAAAGTGACTAAGACTCACTGATGTCCTGGGTATGTCTTCTATGTAGAACGCTACTGAGGGCAAAGATTTCCTCCCTACAGTCCCCCCACATCACCGTAGTACTATGTTTTTCTGTAAGCCTCTTCCAAGGCGTATGTGGGTCTTTCCCTTCAGCATTGTGCTTTCATTGTTTTGGTATGTTTGCTCCTTCAGAAAACGTCCAAGGATGGACGTTCATCTTTGCTATGATTTTGCTAGCAAGCATTTATTCCTCTGACCTGTAAGCAAAAACTGAAAAGCTCTCTTAATTTCCTGTTCTTTCTTAAAGACTGCTGGATAGTGGCATAATTCCTGAGCAGCTCAGACAGCTCCAGGACTTAAAATTTCTTGCTTGATATTTGAAATTCTATCTACCATTCCTCTCAATTGATTTTATTCAAAGCACAGTCTCCAAATCTGATGGTTTTGGTGTTGCTGAAATATTTAGTATCTGGAAGCATTCTCTGAAAGGACATTTAGTGATGGGAATGGATCCAAAGTACAGAGATATTTATTAAATCATTTTTCGGTGTTATCATTTGATGCTGATCCTCCTCTCTGTCCTCCGTCCAGAGAATATTTAACTTTTTCTTAAATGTTAGCACTGTCTTCACCTAGCATTCTGATTTACACAGGTCATGCAACATGTAATCAAAAAATGGCCATCTATACAGGTATTTCCCAATCTTTTTAATCACAGAGAAATGAGTTGCTTACACATGCATTAAAAGTTTAGACAAATTAAGGTGAAAGAAACAAAGCACAACATTGAACTGACTTCCCTGAAAAGAGGAATTGCAATGCTATTACAAGACAGTTGCTCTTCCTGCCAGTGTTTTTCCAAGTCAATGCAATAAGGGCAACAGGTAGCCTATGTGGTTCACTTTTAGCTTTGTAAAATTCCCTAATTCTAAAGACACTTATCACAATTCAGAGGGAAAAAAGACAATACTGAAAGGTCTGTATCTTTAAGAACTTTTCAGGCTGAACAATGTGTGTATGTATTTACATATATATACACATATAAAAGTATATGCATGCATGTGTGTATGTATACACACAATTTATAATTTCATAGTCTTTTAGTAGTATTTTCTTCCTTTCTTCCTTTTCTTCCTTCTTTCTTCCTTTCTTTCTTCCTTATATTTCAAAGGTTCCAGTTTAGTCAGATCAAATTCAGTTATATAAGCTATAAATGCTAAATGGAAACGATCTTAGGAGAGAAATATGTTTGTACTTCTTTTTTTTCCCCTCTAATCTTGGTCAAGGAACTGAATTAAAATAATAAAAACTTTATTTTCTCTAAGGATGCTGTCTCTGTACTTCACAAACTTCTGTGTTTGATACCTCCTCTGTCTGACTTCCTATAGCAGAGTTGAAGAAACATTACAGAATGAAAAGCAATCTTGCCATAAAACTAGGAATGGAAGGTACTTAGCATGGTATGGTCAGAAGTGGAAGGTACATACTGCTCATCATACAAGTTCAGTGTTTGATATGGTAAGTCACAGAATGACAGAAGGCTTCCAGTTGGCGGGGACCTCCAGAGATTGGTCCAACCTGTGCTGCTCAAGCGAGGTCAACTAGAGTATGTTGCTTAAGGCCATGTCTAGTTGGGGCGTGAATATCTCTAAGAGAGGGGATACCACGGCCTCCATGAAAATTCTCTTTTAGTGTTCAACTATATTCACTATATAAAAGGATTTTTCTTGTTTAAAGGGAATTTATCATATTTCAATTTGTGGCCATACCAGATGTCTCAGTCCTTTAAACATCTTTGACATTCATTGGACTCATTCCAGTATGTCCATATATCTTTTGTACTGGAGAGCAAAGCCTGGATGAAGCCCTCCAAGTCCTCACCAGGACTAAGGAGAGAGGAAGGATCACTTTTCTCAACCTGCTGGCAGTGCTCTTCCTGATGTGACCTTGGATGCTACTGTTGCCCACCTTTGTCATGTGGACATATTCCTGGCTTACGCCCAGCTCTGTCTCAGTCAGGATCCCCCAGGTCCATTTTTGCAAACCTGCTTTCCAGGTAGCCAGCCCTAGCCTGTACTGTTGCATGGAGTTATTTCTACCCAGTTGCAGGACTCCACAGTGGTCTTTGCTGAACTTCAAGTGATTTCTGTCAGCCTCTATCTCCAGTCTTCCCACATTCCTATCACTGACACCATAGTCATCTGGGGTTATCAATCACTCCACTCAGTTTTGCATTGTCTGCAATCTCGCAGATAGTGCCCTCTCTATCATCATCAGGGTCAATAATGAAGATATGAAACAGTAACGGCCCCCATGGTGACTCCCGGGGTTCTCTAGAAACCGGCCTCCAGCTGGACTTTGTGCTGATGAACACAACCTGCGTCCTTCAGCATCACATTACAGTCAGCGTACATTTGCTTATATGCATAGACAGCTGAAGCTTGTTCATCACTCCTAATGTGGCAGTGTTGTTTATTTCTTCACAAGAAACAAATAGCTAATTTAAATACCTTAAAACACTGTTAATCATAGTTAGGTTATATAATTATACACAATAATTTTGTAATGTTTTAACATACTTATGGAAAGTAATTAATTTATTTATGTGTAAGTAAATTTAATTATATTAATGCTGCAAAGCCAAATTAAAGCACCACATTTCTTCATTATATAAATATCCACACTCAGAATGGAAATCACCCATAATATAATTAGGAATAAATGTTACATTTTCCAAGCAGAATATTACCATCACCAACACAGAGAGTTGCCAAGTTATTATCATAGTCCCTAATTCTAGACAAGCCTGTGAAGAACTAAAGATGGTACATATTTTACTGTGGATCATTTAGTTCTGAGTAATACTTGCCCATTATCTTCTCCCATGCTATTTTGTTTTATTTTATTTTATTTACTTTGTTTTATTTTATTTTACTTTGCTTTGTTTTGTTTTTCTTATAAATACAACGCCTAACCTGTTTTTAGTTCCTCCAGCCCATACACAGGGACAGCTTTTTTTTTGCCCCAATAGATACCCATCTTCTTTTTATTTTTTTTATTTTTTCCCCCAGAGAAGCAAAGCCGGTGTATACACACCTTTTCTGAGTCACGGTCGTGACACTAGGATTAATCTTGTTGCCATTCTGAATTCAGAGACTTTCATTTTTTCCTTATTTCACTAATCTCCTTTACCGTAGCACAGTTAATATTACTAATACCTTCCCCACTTTGGCATTACAGGCTCTTTCTGTCTTTGAAAGACCCCCATGCATGAACTCCAGCACTGCTCTGCCCCATGGGGCCGGGTCATGGTGGCACAGACGACTTGGTATCCTGCCACCTCCATCGCTCCTGGCGAGTATTTTTTGTACTTCAGTTCTTTGATTAGCTTACCGTGTTGGTCAAACAGGAAACCTCTTCCTCCTTCAAACAGAAAATCTTTTAAGGTTCATTTTTATAGTAGGCAGCAGATTGCTACACTACAGAAAGCCCCAGAGTCAGTGAAGGCAGTTTTAAATGTCCTCTTGTTGTCAATACTCATTGTGAGGGAGCTGGCCCAGAAGTTAGTTGTACCTCAGCATCTATCTGGGGGGGGCACTTGAGTGCAAGGAAAAAATTCAGAATATACTGAAAAAACATGAAGTAAGGTGAAGAAAGCCTTTGAGTGAAGTCTTATGTGCATGACAGTTACTGAGAGCAAGCCATGCATGTCTTTCAGGGGCATGCCAGGAGCAAAGGAGAGTTTGATGTAGTTGCTGCTGCACTTTTCTTGCTAAAAGGACTCATGTCCTGACACTGAACTGAGGTGAAATACTGGAATCAGGGCAGAACCCTGTAAAAACCTGACAACAATGTTTAGAAAATGGAAATTGTTGTCAGACAGCCATGGGGTTAATGGAGTTGTTCTGCTACTTTTGAGTGTTATCTTGTAATGACGAACACTGTGAATGCTGTCAAAGGGAGAAGGACATATGGTTTGATCTGGGCCTCCATGCCATGGAAAATGTGATGAACTGTTTGAAATGGCAGTAATTAATTCCTGGAGACTATGAACTGGATGATATCACCAATTTGGATGGTCAGATGTAGGAAAACGCCTGTTGCCTGGGTGATGGTTTAGGTGCTCACATGCACTTTCAGAGAGGTGATAATATTAAGAGGAATGGATGAGATGAAAGAAGCCAAACCCTGGCACAGCTACCAGTCACACAAGGAGTAAGGCAACCTGGAACTGTATATACATATCGCCTTAGAAATAATCTGTTGGAGATGTACAGAATGAAAACAGGGAAAAGTAGCAGTGCAGATGGTCAGGAAGAAAGAGAGAGTGCTCAAACTTGCTTCCTGATCTTTCTTTAGCAGAACTGGAAAAGAGGGCTTTTTCATCTCATTTGTGTCATCTCATGTTATAACTTAGTCTTTCCAGGAAAATCTTGGCAATAAAGGATGCTGGAGTCCACTTATTAATTATCATTTTCTGAAAGTGTTTCATACAACCTGTTTCCAGAACACACTATTTTACTAATAAAGACCACATACAGAATTTGGGAGTCTGACAGAGCCTCACCTATATATGACCTCAAAATTTATAACATGAAAATTCTGCTCCTGTGAATATCGTTCAGTATTCTATAGTGGAAAAAAACAGTTCAGCTAATATTTTGAAACACTTCGGAAACTTGTTTTCTGTGATATTTAAACTCTCAACAAAGTAGACATCTGCAGTTATGCCTTAGATGTTGCCAGCAGTAGTTTATTAGCCTTCAGGGATCAAAGACACCAACGCCCTTGTTTCAGCACATTCAGACTTCTTGGGTTTTGGCATTAAGCCTGTCAGACTACTTGGTACCAGTTTTCCTCCATTAGTTCTTATCGGTGTTCTGATGTTCTCTAGAATAGACTTATGTGAAAACTTCTGCCTTTGATTGTGAAGCCTGTACTCCTCCCATTAGGTCTCCCTAGGCATCTGATTCTCTTCTTTGCTTTATTCCTGCTCTTGAAGCATCTTATTCCATTCATGGAGCACTTTGTTCTCTTCTTGGAGAGCTTTCCCCTCACTTTCTAAGGCTTTTTTCTCCACTTGGAGGGCCTTGTTCTCCTCTTGGAGAGCAAATTTCTCCTCAGTGAGGGCATTTTTTTCTTCACGAAGAGCTTTCTCTTCTTCCTGAATGGCTTTATTATCCTTTCGGAGAGCCTTGATCTGCTCCTGGAAAGCCTTGTTTTCTTCCCATAAGGCTATAATCTCTTCCTGAAGAGCTTTTTCCTCCATTGCAAATGCTATTTCTTGTCCTTTGAGAGCCTTAATCTCTTCTCTGAGGGCTTTATTCTGTTGCCTGAGGGCCTTTTCCTGTTTCTCCAGGTGCTTTGGTTCTTCTGAAGACTCTGCATGCTTCTCTTGCAGGATTTTATTCTCTTCCCAAAGTGCTTTGTTCTCTCCTCGGATAATTTGATTCTCCTGGTGATATGCTTTGTTCTCCATTCGGAAAGCTCTGTTTTCTTGCCGAAGGATTTGGTTCTCTTCTCGTAGAGTCTGATTCTCCTTCCTGAGTGTTTGGTTAAATTCTGTCCCTTGAGAGGTGGTGGCGGAAGAGGGCAGCAGGGGTAAACTGCTGCTGCTGGTTAAAAAGTGCCCATCCTTTGAGTCAATCATTTTGTCACTTGCATGCACCCTTTGGATGATTTGCTCTAGTGCAAAACAGATGCACCCTGTTTTGTTCAGGTATCATTGAATGGAGAACGGAGGTGAAGTCTCCATCAGCCCTTCCTCAGAAGAAAACACAGAATAAAAAATGTAGCACTAGCTATGAAACGAAACTCTTGGTAAAACAATTCTCATGTTTGACAAAATGAAGGTGAAATGACATTTAAAGGAGCCAGTTCCATATCATACTCTGTGAGTAAATTATGGATTCTACTTTGAAAGATGCCATTGTTCACTATTAACTGATCTACAACACTGCTTTTATTCAGTAAAAGTTAGGATCTTAAATACACAAAATTGTGAACTTTTTCAGGTTTAAAATACAATATCTGTAAAGTGCTGTAATAACTGCACTCAGCTATTGGAATGCTTTACAGCTGCATATGCACACTATTTTTATTTTCATCCTTTCTCTGCTTTATGCGGATATCAATACAGACAGCGAATTAGACCATATTTCATTCACTGGGCATGTAGCTGCAGTGGGGGTTGCTCAAATGTAAGAAATATAAAATAAATTGGTCTTTTTATTTTTGTCTACATGACAAATTCCAAATATTAACACAAGCTCTTTAAAACATCTTTTTTTGTGGCTGCTAATTTCACTAAATTTCAGCAGCTCATAATGCCCAAATAAAATCTATACTTAGTCTTTGCTTTATCCGGACAAGCTTACTCAGAACTTTAGTGCTACATATTACTGAACTATGGGTGCTTTGTTTCTGTAAAATACCTGATTACTCCTCCTAGATGAGGGATTTAATTACTAGGTGAAATAGTCATCTGAGGAAAAGGTGCATTTCCTGTGAAAAACATAAAATTTGGACAGGCTATCCTATATAGCAAGCTTTTCCAGGACTTTCTGTCATGAAGGAAACCATACTATGCTCTGGATATAGAGATATGTACCTTTAGTTCTTATTTTATCTTATTCTTTTATATACATATATATATATATTTTTAATCAGCTTATCTACTGGACTGTCAGCGTACTTAGGACTAAATTTGTTAATAATGTGGTTTAATTATAACTATCTTGATTCAGGAAAGGGCTTGAATTTAAACTTACTTTTTCCTTTCAGAGAAAAAGATATGAATAAGATATAAATTTAAATGTTTTAAAATATCTATATTCAGAGTTAGGTGTAGTGAATTTTCTCTGTTTACACTCCAATTTTATAACCAATAAAAGGTACAAATAACTTTTTATTTTTCTCATTTGTGCCTTATCCTACCCTTTTGTTAGAACAGGAGAGTTTTTGAGGTAGAGTAAAAGTAAAGGCTAAGAAGGATTTTAAAAGCTTAATATCTACATGTAAGATAATATTACTATATCAAACATGTTAGATATCGCAGGCTTTAGGAAGGAATAAAGAATTAGCTACTAGGTCATATAATTTATACATTAAATGTGTATGCACATATGTACAATTAACAAATCTTCAGATGCTCGGAGAAGCTACATTGTGTCTTTATCCATCAATAACATTAGGGCAGATGAGGGAAATCATACGGGACTTACTGATGTGCTGCACTTGGATCAGCCTGCCATCTGGTATGTCCCGGGAGAGCGATGAGGAAGGGTTATCCACGATGACATCATTTGGAATGTAGAGCGTCAGTGATGTGACAATGGGCGGCATGGGCATCAGCATCTGTGGGTGCATTGGGAAGTACACCGAGGCATCTAGGAGAGTACTGCTCCCCAGCCTAGCTAGTTCCTAGCCTGGCAAGACATCTCTACTGTTTTTTATTTTCCTTCATTTACAATATTGATCTAAAACATTACTGTCTAGCTGGCAGAATGGCTCAGACCATGGGTATCATATACATATATATATATACATGTTTCTCTGTATTTTTTCTCATGAACTTTTTAAGGTGAGCTTTTATGCCCAGCTATTTCTCTGTATAAATTTCGAGTTAACTTAATTTAGAATTATTCCTAAATTACATAAATTCAACAAACACAACAATACATAGTTTTATGTTATTTCATAGAATCATAGAATCATAGAATCATAGAATGCCTAAGGTTGGAAAGTTTAGTGTTTAGAAGAGTGAAAATGAAAGTAAATATAGCAACAAGTACATGGAAACTGTGAATAAAAGAAGAGCATGTTAGCAGGCTAATTGCAATCTTTATTTCTCCCCAAACAACCTTCCTGTTTCTGATTCAAAAAAAAAATATATATTATTCCATGAAAACCATTTTTGCTTTGTTTAAATAGTAGGATGAATTACTTAAGAACCACGCACTGATTATAGCAGAATCTTGTCCATTCCTTAAGAACTTTTGAGGCAGAGGAATACTGCATTGCAACTGAAGTATAAGCCATTTCACAATATTTATTTTATTGCAGTAACATACTTTTTTTTTTTTTTTTTAATCATACACTATGTGCTCAGGATATTAAAAAAAAGCAGTGGATGAGGCACTTTCAAGTCCAGTGAGCTTAAAATGAGATTTGGCAGTTTTGTTTAAATCACTGTACACATCACATCATATCTTTGTGCTGTCTCTCAGCTCCCTTCTTTATGTTAATTGGGAAGGAATCTAAAATATGCCACATACGATGTGCAGTATTCCCAGGAGATGAATATACGCAACTCCCACGGAAATTCTGCAGCATGATCAGCCCTCTGAATCCTTTTCTCCAAGATATTTGATTCCACTGCGTGCTCACACAAATTAAATAGGCAGAACAGATGAGTAATGCTGAAACTTCCAATATCAATCAAGATCAGTATCTTGGGTTCATGCCTCTTTCCCAGTTCCTTTTCACAATATAATTCCTCAGGAATAATTTTAATCTGACTTTTTCTACAATAACATAGGTCTGAATATTATAGTCCAAACAATTTTCTGTTCCCTTAAAAAAGTCAAAGTGATTATATAAAAATAATGAACATAAATAAGTACCAAATGATAAATAGTTGTGAGTATTTTCATGGTAAATGTAAAGTTTTAAGTAACACTTCCCATTTTGACATGTAAACCATTTCCTCTCATAATTTAGGGACATAAATATTAGAAAAAAAAAGCTGTATATTGTGAGAAGTGACAAAGTGATGAGAAGTGACAAAACAAAAGGCAATATTTGCACTCAGGATTTCTCCTGGCTCCTTCACTACTGATTTTTCATGATCTTACATAGGATGGGAAAGGATAGTCTGACCCTGGAGATGGGAGAATTGTATGAATTCAGTTCAAAATGGGAGTAAAACAATACAGCCACAGTTACCTTAATAATGATTTACTCTGCTAGTCTCAAAATTATTTTTTCAGTAATGGAATAGTAATTATTATAGTCAGAGTATTAGACACAAGAAGAGAGAGCAAAATTTATCAGAAAATGTAAAATTGTTGGTTATAGTGAAATACTTTTTATTTTAAATAAAATGAAGTTTTGCTTAAATATTCATGTATGATAGCTCTGTGATCCTAATACTTTCTGTTTATCCTAAGAAGTGAAATATAAAATGATTCTAAAATTGATCAAGTAAACAATAACTAAAAAAATACAAGCTTGCACGCACCTCATTTTACTACTATGTGTAATTCTTTCCTTTATTGAGCCCCAGAGTGACAAAAGTGAGAGTATATCAACTCCTTGAAATTTAAGGTGTAGATGATTCCATCTCCATATGAGGAAGAACATTTCTACTGTGAGGGTGACAGAACCCTGGAAGAGCCTACCAAGAGAGTCTCCTTCTCTGGAGATGTTCCAAACCCACCTGGATGCCACCCTGTGCCACGTGCTCTAGGTGCCTCTGCTGGAGCAGGGGATTGGACTAGCTGGTCTCTAGAGGTCCCTTCCAACATCAACCATTCTGTGATTCTGTGATTCCATGATTCCGGATGGAGAAGGTATGTAAATATAATTGTGAACATACTGGCCTAAGCAAACTAACATTACAGTTTACAAATAACACCCACTGCCTTAAAAAAAAAAAAAAAAAAAAAGAATTCAAGTCTCTGCTATAAGTTGGACAAAGAACAGGTACAATCCAGTTTCATTTATACCCCTTTAGAATCTCAACCAACCACACTTAGCTGTACTTTTCAAAGGAAATAAGTAGGTATATTATCAATGTTTTAAGTAATGTTATATAATTTTTAATGTTACCTAACTTTTCAAAAAAGTAAACTTCTAAAACTGGAGCCCTACACATTTCATAGCTTCTATTACATATGCCACTTTCTGTTCGATAAATCTAAAGCCTCATACTAGAATCTAAAAATCTAACTAGCATATTTGGCCCATCTGGTAGTTTTACTACTATGACAATTTTATGTTGATATGGCTTCTTTTTTTAGGTCAATAGAACTCACCATTTTCTGTCCCTAGTGGGACATAAATTTATGTTGTTGCTTCCAGGAGACTGGAAACCTGGACTAAGACAGATCTTGGCTCTACCTGCCAAGGATTGGCAGAGTACCGCAGAGAGCAAAAGTTGATGGTACTGTACATCTGTGCATGCAGCATTCAGTGGCACTAAGCCACTGGTCTCTTTTCTGCATGACCAACTGACTAATTACTGTACTTGGCCTTTCTGAGTCCCTTCAATTAATGCAATGCACAATTGCACACAGCGACAGAGTCACCCATACAGAACAGAATTGGGGCCAGAATTAGGCTCTGAGTCCCAGAAGCACCTGTTACATATACAAAGTGTCCAGATGGTCTGGTCTTTGTGGAAAAGTGTCAAGAATTGACTTATCTGTCTTTCTTACTTTTCATTTAAGGTCATACATATGATTCTTTAGAAGCAGAAAGCCAAACAGGAGGGGGAAAAAATGAAAGAAAGAAAACTTAGAATAAATGCAAAACCCTTTCCATTTGTTAATCTTTATAGCCTAGTGGAGCTCATTGTTACCACTTTCTAGGCATTCCAATGGGATTAGCCTATGGTTACAAAGCAGACTTCAATATAATTAGATTTATTTAAACACAGCTGTAAACCATAAAAATGTGAAATATTTAGTGACTGTAAATTCCACAGTCACTAAAATCTCCAATCAGCTATTTTATTCTGGTTTTGTTTAGAAACACCAGAAAATATTACTGTTTCGCTCTCTTTTTTTTTTAATGGATATCAGTTATTTGAATTTATAACAGTGAGAGTGTTCATGAATGCTGACTTGCTTTCCAACAGTGATTTGCTTCTTTCATAGGTGTTTTTCTTCCTGCTAAGATGATGTTGGAGATTAATGAGGAGTCCACTGAAAATATCCACAGAGGCTCTGCAAACTTGCCTGTTCAACTGCATGAGATGGAGGAATAAATGCACAATTTAGGTCAGATCTTGCAGACACTTAAGATAACTCAAAGAGTAATGAGAAGCAATGGTGTTAATGACTTCTCATGGAAGTAAGAAAGAAAAGAAAGAGAGAGAGAGAAAAGAAAGGAAGAAAAAGGAAGAATAAGAGGAAAAGGAAGAAGGGAAGTAGGAAGCTAATGTAGAAGGGAGAAGTAAGAGGATAATCATATACTTTTAGGGCACCAATAATTTGTTTTTTTCCCTTGAAGTCAGCATCCTTAGATTTTAACTGAAATACCAACAATGAACAACAGTAGAAACTGAATTAATGTCAGTCACATGGGAGTAATGAGTAGCTATACTAGAGATAGGTACTGAAGTAATATTGCCTACCGCAAAATGCATGAGATGATACACAATATTTGCAAGGTTACAGTACAGTAAGTAATAGCCACCATCAATAGTCAGTCACAGACTATTTTAATTTTATAGCTAATGTATCATTTTCCTTGCCTGTTTGGAAACCATGTTGTATGCTAAGTTCTGTATTTTCAACTGCTCTAGTTCATGTGCTATTTGAAACATATCTTCCAAGTGAATTCATTAGTAAGATGGTTTAAAGTGTGACATTATGCAATATGTTACTGGGTTTTAGAAAAACCTTTCCCCAGAAACAATTTTTAAATTTTGAAATGTGAAAAGAACATGAAAGTGATTTGAGGACAAGGCACTTTTCATCTGTTCTGAGATCAGTGCATACAAGTTTTCATCTTACTTGTGAAAAGTGCAGGAAGGTCACCATTTTTGTTTAAAATGTAGATGTACTGTACAGAGCAGTGTCAATAGTAAGAAAGGCAGGCTTAAACCTTGTCATGCTTCATCCTCACTTTATAAACTACAAAAATGATAAAATATTGGAAACACTAAATATCTACATATAAAATAATGTACAAGGGCTATGACTGTGATTTACCTAGGTCTTTTCTTTTAACACTATTTATGTGCCGTTTTAACTCTGCCTGGTTGGATATGGGTAGCCAGACATATGTTAGAGTTGGACTTTGGAGTCACACATGTAGGCAAGCACATAAATCTGATAGCACACCCATACAGTCTGTTCTGTGGAGTCTGTTTACAGATGCCATTTTCTTGCTTGGAAAAATGGGAGCTGAGCTGGGAAAATGTAAGTAATCACAGCTAGGAAAAATATATTTTAAAACCACTGTGTGTACTGCAGAGGTTTTATTCTTTTGGAAACTCAATTTCATGTCATTGCACATAGAAGTGTTTAAAGCCAGGAAGACTGCAAAAGAGTTTAGTTAGTTATATTTTAGTATGACTAGTCATGAGAGAAACACCTCTTTATCTTCCTAGATAACTGCACATTATATATAAATATGTATGATTCATGCATAATATATATGATAAATAGGTTGTTTCATGTCAAAGTCTTTCTGTTTTCAGCTCACACAGAGTGATATTTATTCCACCCAGTTTCTGATGTTTAGAAGTTAAGTATTAAGTCCAAAAAAGTCATTTTGGAATTTCTTCATAGGCACTTTAGAAAAAGAATTATCATTAGTTGGAGATTTTTCTTTTAGGATAGACACCTAAGAAAGATCAAATGAATCACTTTCTAGAGGTGTTTATTTATTAATTAAATCCAGGCTGACAAACAAAGATTAAGATAAATATTTTTGCCATATATAAAGGTGAGTCCCACATCATAAATGATAAAGACAAAAATCTGTGCCAGACAACATCCCAATTTCTCCATCTGAAATGGCAAATTTTCATTTATTATATTTTTTATCTAAAAAGGGAGATGTAATAAAAGAGGAATAAATTCAATGTTGCTTGTATTTTCATTTTCCTCAAATATAACTTTTTGAAATTTATGGTCATGGGGATGCAGGGCTTCTGAGAGAAACAGGCCTAACATATCAGCCTGCTCAATCAGTATCTGCTCAATCAGAGATAGACTGAAACTGTAGTTTTTCTCGGCACTCTTATTCATAGCATAAAATTCTTGACTCAAAGCAGAACCTGAAATACTTGCTTCACAAAAGCTCATAACTTTTCTGGGAACACTTAAAACTCAGAGCAGATATAGAATATCTTTATTTCGTTCTGCCTAGACAACAAATAAACAACATGACTGAATTTCATCTCATCTAAGGTCAGACAAACTTTTCTTTTGGGGCAAAACTCTTCTGCATGGTGGCCAGTGACAGGACAAGAGGTAATAGGTATAAATTAAAACAGAGGAAGTTCCATCTCCATGTGAGGAAGAACTTCTTTGCTGTGAGGGTGACGGGGCCCTGGAACAGGCTGCCCAG